>JAJPUD010010866.1:0-12823 GCA_023553655.1 Myrmecobius fasciatus
TAGACCATCATATCATCTGCAAAGAGTGATAATTTGGTTTCCTCATGACCTACTCTAATTCCTTTAATCTCTTTTTCTTGTCTTATTGCCAAGGCTAGCATTTCTAATACAATATTGAACAGTAATGGTGATAGTGGACAACCTTGTTTCACCCCTGATCTTATTGGGAATGGTTCCAGTTTATCACCATTACATATGATGCGAGCTGATGGTTTTAAATAGATGCTACCGACTATTTTAAGGAAAAGTCCATTAATTCCTATACTCTCTAATGTTTTTAATAGGAATGGATGTTGGATTTTATCAAATGCTTTTTCTGCATCTATTGAGATTATCATGGTTTTTGTTAGTTTGGTTATTAATATAGTCAATTATGTTAATAGTTTTCCTAATATTGAACCATCCCTGCATTCCTGGTATAAATCCTACTTGGTCATGGTGTATTATTCTAGGAATGATTTTCTGTAATCTCTTTGCTAATATTTTATTTAAGATTTTTGCATCAATATTCATTAAGGAGATTGGTCTATAATTTTCTTTCTCTGTTTTTGTTTTACCTGGTTTAGGTATCAGTACCATGTCTCTATCATAAAAAGAGTTTGGTAGGAATCCTTCATTTCCTATTTTTTCGAATAGTTTATATAATATTGGAGTTAACTGTTCTTTAAATGTTTGGTAGAATTCACATGTAAATCCATCTGGTCCTGGGGATTTTTTCTTAGGGAGTTGATTAATGACTTGTTCTATTTCTTTTTCTGAAATGGGACTATTTAAGTAATTTATTTCCTCTTCTGTTAATCTGGGCAAGCTATATTTTTGTAGATATTCCTCCATTTCACTTAGGTTATCAAATTTATTGGCATACAGTTGGGCAAAGTAACTCCTGATTATTGCTCTAATTTCCTCTTCATTGGTGGAAAGTTCTCCCTTTTCATTTTTGAGACTAACAATTTGATTTTCCTCTTTCCTTTTTCTAATTAAATTAACTAGAGGTTTATCTATTTTGTTGGTTTTTTCATAAAACCAACTTTTAGTTTTATTTATTAATTCAATAGTTTTTTACTTTCAATTTTACTAATCTCTCCTTTTATTTTTAGGATTTCAAGTTTGGTATTTGATTGGGGGTTTTTAATTTGTTCTTTCTCTAGCTTTTTTAGTTGCAAGCCCAATTCATTGATTTTCTCTTTTTCTATTTTATGCAAATAAGCTTCTAGAGATATAAAATTTCCCCTTATTACCGCTTTGGCTGTATCCCACAAATTTTGGTATGTGGTCTCATTATTGTCATTCTCTTGAATGAAATTAGTAATTGTGTCTGTAATTTGCTGTTTCACCCATTCATTCTTTAGGATAAAATTATTTAGTTTCCAATTGCTTTTTGGTCTATTTTCTCCTGGCCTTATATTGCATGTGATTTTTATTCCGTCATGATCTGAAAAAAATGCATTTATTATTTCTGCCTTCCTGCATTTGATGGAATCACTTTTTTATACAGTGTATTTCTAGCTATATATTCCTGGAATCAATATTCTATCCCAGAATATATGTTCCCAGATCTATGATTCCCACTCCCTGTATTTCCTCAGCTCAAATCCCTCATTATTAAGTGCCTTTTGGACAACTTGCATTGTGTGATATCTAAAACTCAACAAATTCAATTTTTTAAATAATTTTTAAAAACTTAAAAAAACTGAGAAAAGAAAAAATGTTCTGCATATAGCAGGTAATAAGGGGGGATTCAATTTAATTTTTTATTAAAGCTTTTTATGATATGATACTGATACTTAAACCAGTAAGAGCTAAAACAGAAAAAGAAAATTACAGACCAGTCTCCCTAATGAATATTGAAGCAAAAATTTTAAATAAAATGTTATCAAAAATATAGCAATTTATCAACAGGATAATACCTTATGACTAAGTGGGATTGATACCAGGAATGCAGGGCTGGTTCAATATCAGGAAAACTATTGCCATTTCATTTTTATTTACAAATTTATAAGAATACAAGTCATTCCCCAATTGATAAATGTTCAAAGAATATCATCAGACAATTTTCAGATGATGAAATTTGCGCCACCTAAAGTTATGTGGAAAAAAATTCTCTACTGATTAGAGAAATATAAATTAAAGCAACTCTGAAGTACTGCCTCACACCTCTCAGACTGGCTAAGATGATAAGAAAAGATAATAATAAATGTTGGAGGGACTATAAAATAACTAGGATGCTAAAGCATTGCTGATGGAGTTGTGAAATGATCCTACCATTCTGGAGAGCAATTTGGAACTGTGCCCCAAGGGATACAAATCTGTGCTGACCTAGTAGTGCCATTACTGGGTCTATATCACAAGGAAATCATTAAAGGAGGGAAAAATATCCACATGTAATAAAAAAAAAAGTTTTGTAGTACCTCTTTTTTGTGGTAACAAAGTATTGGAAAATGAGTAGATAGTCATCAGTTGGAGAATTGATGAATAAGTTTTGGTACAGGAAGGTAATGGAATATTATTGTTCTTTAAAAATGATGAATTTAATTTTAGAAAGGGCTAAAAAAATTTGATGAACTGATGTTGAGCAAAATATACAGAACCAGGAATACATTACATACAATATCAAGAATGTGCTATGATCAACTATGAAACACTTGGTTTTTCTCACTATTCAGTGGTCCAAAGCAATACCAATAGACTTTGGACAGAAAATGCCATCTGTATTCAGAAAAAAGGAACTAAGGAGACTGAATGTAAATTAACACATGCTATGTTCATTTTTTTTCTGTGTTTTTTTATCTTTCTCATGGACTTTCCCTTTTGCTGTAATTTTTCCTTCACAACATGATTCATAAAGCAATGTGTATTACAAAATAAAAAAAAAAATTACTAGAAAAAACAGAATTCAGGATGTAGGCATCCACTTCCAAATGCTATATCTTAGATAGAAATTAGATGATGAATAAAGTATAAATGAGGATAAATTAAGGCCAAAAGATAAAGTGATTTGCTGCAAGCTACACAGATGGTAAGCAATAAAATCGGGTTTGAAACCTGGTTCATCTAATTCCAAATTTAGGGAATATTGCTATTAGACTACATTACTTCTGTAGACTTGGAATGAGGAAGCATATTTTGAATCCCAACCTTAATACGTTACATGATCACAGTTTTAGAAGTAAATATGGCCACTGAAGACATCTACTCTAGCTGCCACATAATTACTAATGGTGAAACTGATGTCCAGAAACAATTTATTCAGTTACATACACCGCAAATAAAAATGAGAATTTGAACTCCAGTTTTCTGTATCCAAATCCAGTTCTTTATCTTCTATATTATTCATGATTTCTCTCTAACTTTACTATTTGTATGAAATTGTGTGAGCCATTTCTCTCTGAACTTCAGTTTCTTCCTCTATAATTAAACATAATTATCTTCACAAAACATGTTTTTCCAACTCAGTCACTGTCACTGTACCTATACTTAGAACAAAAATTGACTTCAATATACATTCTATGAATATCTCATAATGCAAGTAGAATTCAAACTTTCCTCCCCAGTATCCAGGCATCTGAATGGCTCAGTGAATAGAATCTGGGTCTAGCATAAGATCTAACTTCAAATCCAGCCTCATATGATTATTACCTGTGTAACTGAATAAATTCAGAAACAAATTATTTGCCTCATCTGTAAAATAAATTGGAGAAGGAAAAAGCAAATCATTATAGTATCTTTGCAAAGAAAATTTCAAATGGAAGCATAAAGAGTCAGACACAACTGAACAATAATAACATCATTTATTACTTAATTGTCATATCTTAAGGGGTCAAGTCTTCAATCAAAAATTATTTTTAAAGTGTTTATTATTTGCCTGGCATTGTATTTGCTTCTGGCAACACAAAAAGAACAATACACCAAATATTTCCTGAAGGGACTTTCTATTAAGTGCTCTAGGGCAACTAAAAGGTAATCAGTTTGGATTTTTTTTTTTGTGAGACAGAATTTAATTGTTATTTGGTGATTTGTAGTAATGGATCATATAATTGAATAAATGTCATGTCTAACAAAAAGGCTTCTTGGAATTCTTCATATTTAGGCTCTGGTGTCTGTAGCCTATCTTTCTATAATTGATTGCATATTATTTTATTTCCCTAAGACTAACAAACTCTCCACTGGCTGTATTGCATCTCTCATTTCCCTGTGTTTGCATCTTTAATTCACTATGCTTGGAATGTCTCTTTAACTTGACTTTATAAAATTCCTAGCTTGTAAAAAACTCAATTCAAACTGCAAAATCTTAATCTGATCCTCTCAGGTAATAAGGTTACCCTATAAGCTATTTGATGGCTGGAACAATTTCCCTTTTGTTTTTTTAACAGCCCAGAATTTATGAAATTGCCTGGTATAGTGTCTGCTTAATAAATGAATGAGTGAATGAATGAAACCTTGATAAGACAGTATACTAAGTTGACTATTAGCCGTGAAAAATCATGGTAGAAATTGCTACTGAAACATTTGCAACTTTGATTTAGGTTGATTATTAACAGAAGCATGTGTTATTGGTATCTAACTACGTTTTTTGTGAGTTCTAACATATTAGCAACACTGAGAACGAATTAGAACCTTAATTTTGTATGTTCCACTGATAATTAATTTGTTGTTGTTATATGTCGTAAATCACTAGAGGCAGAGAAAGGTCCTAAAGCCATGGTAGAACTACTGAAAAATCATTACACTGAAAGTAGCTGCAACAAAATTTTAAAAGCTGAAACCACCCAGAAGTGTTTCTTTGAAAATAAACACAGCCAAATAGCTTTTATTTGCTTATCACTCTGATGTTAACAAAGTGTTTCATGGAAATCCTCTCATGTGGTTTTGTGAGATAAAATGAACATTATCACTTATATTTTAGTGATAAGGGGAGGGAATAAAAATGATCATGGCTTCCTCATGTTTATATGGCTAATAAATATTACAGGCACAGTTAGGAACCCAGATCTATCGTTATTCCAAGTTCAATGAACGTGCTTTCCGAATGGCACTACTCCCCTTCTCATAAGTATCCCTTGTCTTAAGCTAACTTCCTTTATATAATTTCTCATTTACAAATTAGAGAAATAAGGAATTAATCATATTTATGTAACACTGAACTGCTGAATTTAAGTTAAACATTCTAAAGAACATTTTATATTTTTAAATCACCAATTCTTTTCCATTTAAAAAAATGAAATTGATGTTCTGACTTCCTAGTGGTAGGAAAGTATAAAATCATATACATGAGATTGAATTTTATATTTATTGAATTTGGATCCACTGAATCTAAAATACCTAACTTCTTTTAAGAATATTTTAATAAGTGGTAGGTATTTACTATTTGATTCTTCTCCATTCTTTCAAATTTATGAAATAACTCATTTGCCACTGCTATAGTTCATCCCATAAAACATGATTGAGCTTCTTGACTTTCTAGGAAGCTTGGAAAATTCTGTTGGGGAGAACTGTTTCCAAAGCTGATCAAGGAAATTTGCAATCACACACATTACTTTTAATTCCCTTATGTTTATAAAAAGTTCTGAAAACTTACAGAATAATCCTAAACCCTATGTAAAGTTTATTCTATAAAAATATGACCTAAGTAATTTATTATGGTATTTAAAAAAATGACTTCCAAAAAAAAGCTGTGATATTGGTGGGACAATTTTGTTTTTTTAAAACAGTACAAAGCATACCCTCTTATTAATAAGATGGTTTATTGAAAATAAACTTTCCTGAGACACAAAATGCATTCTGATTCCTAGTCCACCTCTGCAACTACATAGCTGTGTGAACTTACGTATGAATTCGATAAAGCACTGGGCCTTACATCAGGAAGATGTGAGATCAAATTTGACTTCCGACACTTAATAACTATGTGGCTAGACAATCAATCAATAAACATTTGTTAAGCACCCAATATGGGTCAGGTTCTAGATATTTATTGATTAATTTAAAAAGAAATATAAATTTCCTGACCTAAAGGAGTTCACTATTTAATGGAGAAACCAACATTCAAATACATACAGAACAGGATATACCATTGAGGGGCTGAAGGTTTCCAGTAAAAGATACAATTTTAATTGAGACTTAAAATAAGCCAAGTAGATCAAATAGCTAAACTATTTATCTCAATTTTCTGAACTATAAAAGGAGGAATAAAATAATTACCTACCTTTCAAGGTTGTTGAGAGGACCAAATAAAATATGTAAAAGTGTTTAGCACAGTGCCTGATAAATAGTAGAAATTATATAAATATTTATTCTTTTTTCTTACCTTCTCTGCCATGTGACTTGAAGACTGCTTTCATCTCCCTGAGACCACCATTGCCTAGTTCTTCAATATCTTTTTAGTCTTACTTCACACTATTCCCCAACAAAAACTCTATATTCTAACAAAACTACTCTACAGTACCATCTATCAGTAAAGTGTCTAGGGACACATTGCACATTCATTTCTATTTTAATGCTTTCAATTCTTTAAGAACAATCTCCATTTTCTCTTCTTCCATTCTTCTTTCTATCATCTATCTATCTCGAGACTAACACTTTGAAAGGATATCAATGTAATTCATGTAATAACTAGTCATATGTAAGGTACTGTGCCTTTTATGGAGATATTTTAGTTTCAAAAAGAAGCAGAAAAATACATTTTACATTAAACCCCAAGAAAAGTAGCTTCAGAACAAAAACAGATCATGATAGACCTGAGAGAAGAGTAGCTCATCATAATATACATGTTCTAAGAGGACCTGAGAAACAACTCCTCTGAAGGAAAGATGCTAAGAAAAGTTAGAAATCAGTGTAATATATTGTTTTCCAAAAACTATTTTGAATATGACTACTTTCAAAATTTTTTCAATTTCTTCTCTAAAACTCTAAATCAAAGAAATGTCTTGGGATTAGGGACATATGATATATTGTGTAATAACTTGTTGTGTTACATATACCAGAAATATGAATTTGGAGTTTCTCAAACTAACCAAGCAAGGGGCACAGCTTATCATAATGCCCTGACTTGAGACATTAGAATCTAGAAGAGTCCAAAGGATTCAAGTACAAGAAAGAGATTAGAGTAGTTTATGAAAAGAACTGCTTTAAGAAGTTGAAATATTAGAAACCAGAAACCAAACACAAGCCTCTGAAGCTGACTTCAGATCACAGATGACAGCGAGGTTTTACTGTTGATATAGGGAACTAATCTGTTTGGAAGCATTTTGTAATTTTTGGAATTGTGGATTGGAGGGAAGGACAATTAATCCTTCAACAGTTATCATTGTTAATATTTGTAAACACATACATATTTGAAAAAGGTGAGATAGAATAATGTATATGAAAATTATTCATGAAGAAGCAAATGGTTTGAAACAAATTGGGGCAAAATAAAAAAAAATGGAAAAATCTAGTTATTAAGAAATTTTTTAAGCAAGACAGTATGGAGGCGGAGCCAAGATGGTGGAGTGCAGACAAGACTCTCTGTGGCCTCCTCTGACCTTCTCTCAAATCAACAGCAGATGAAGCCTCTGAACTGGTTCTGAAGTCAAAGCACCCCCAAATATCTGGAGTACAACATATTCCTAGAAGAAGTTAATTTGGAGGAGCTTTGGAGCAGGTCTGTTTCAAATGGGCAGAGAGAAAGTCTGCAGAGGCCAGATGGCATCACAGAAAGACAGGGCAGGAAGCTGGGCCAGGACTTAGAGAGTGGCAGACTCTAAGCATCTGGGAATCTTCTATGAGCCTCTAGAGCCACTTTGCCCTGGTTACTGGCAGGTGCTTTGGCAGATCTGCCTTTTATAAAAGGTAGATTGTAACCCACTGAGAACCTGGGACCTAGCCCCAATTGCCCAGCACTGGAAGTCAATCAGCTGAACTGCCCCAGGTCAAATTAAAGCAGCTATTGCTCCTCTGCTTTAAACAGACCTCAAGCTTTAAAAAAAATGAAAAACAAACAAAAAATCCTCTCAAAATAGACAGCTTTTATGGAGAGAGAGAAGAAAAGACCTCAGATCCTGAATTATGTAAAGGTAAAGCAACTTCAGAGGAAGCCAAAAGGGAGACATGAGCTGGTTGCCATTTCACAAGGCTTTCCTGGACCATTGCATAAAGAATCCAAAAAAAGAGAGAAAAAAATGGGGAAATGGAATGAGATCATTGCAAGAAATAATGGAAAAAAGCATATAATGCCCTACAAAAGAGATATGTAAAAGACACCAATTCACTGAAAAACAAAATTGGTGAATTGGAAAAAGACTGCAATGAACAAAAAAATTCAATTGGCCAGTTACAAAAGGAGCATAAAAAGGTAACTGAAGAAAATAATACATTAAAATTAGAATTAAACAAATGTAAGTAAATGAATCAATAAAACTTCAAGAATCAGTCAAATAAAAACAAAAACATGAAAAACATAGAAGAAAATATCAAATATGTCCTAGGAAAAACAACTGACCTGAAAAATAGATCTATGAGAGACAATCTAAGGATTATTGTATTTCCTGAAAACCATGATGAAAAAAATACCCTATACACTAACTTCCAGGAAATCATGAAAGAAACCTGCCATGAGGGTTTAGAATCAGAAGGTAAAGTAGCCATTAAAAATACTGATCACCTTCCTGAAAGAGACCCCCAAATTAAATCCCCAAGGAATATCATGGCTAAATTTCAGGATTATTGCACCAAAGAATAGATATTGCAAGCAGCTAGAAAGAAACAATTCAAATACCAAGGACCCATAATTAGGATTATTCAGGACCTATCAGCTTCCATCATAAAAGATGAAAGGGCCTGGAATCAAATATTCCGAAAGGCAAAGAAACATGGATTAAAGCCAAGAATAAGCTATTCAGCTAGAATGAGCATTATCTTTAAGGGAAGAAGATGCATATTTAATGATATAGGTGAATTTCACCTCTTTGGAATGAAAAGACCAGATCTGAACAAAAAATTTGACCTCCAAACAGAACTCAAGGGAAGCATAAAAAGGTAAAAAGGAAAGAACTCTTGAGAACCATATTTCTATTATGGGTATACTTAGAGAATTTGGGTATAATTTGCTTTTATTTTGATGATATGAAAAAAGAAAGGAGGTGGAAAGGGGATCACATTGGAAAAAGAGGAAAAAGTAGGTAAAATAAGGTTTAAAAAAAGGAGGTAAAAAGGAGGTAAAAATAAGGTAAACTTTCATGAAGAGGCAAAGAAAACCTAATATAATTGAGGGAAAGAAGGAAGAGGGATGAGCATTGTGTGAATCTTATTCTCATCAAATTGGGCTCTAAGATAGTATATCAGACATACTTGGTTTCACAGAGAAACTTGTCCCACCTTGTAGGGAAGTGGGAAGGAATGGGGGAAAAGAAAGGGAAAGACTAATAGAAAAGAAAATAGAAGAATTATGGGAAAGGTGTAAAAAAGGGGGAGGGATCTACAGGGGGAAGGAATGTTTGAAGGAGGTGGTCATCAAAAGCAAAATACTGAGGAGGGAGGAAGGGAGAAAGGTAAAAACATATTTTTTGATAAATAAGATGGCAGGAAATACAGAATTAGTTGTTTTAACTGTGAATGTCAATGGGATGAATTATCCCATAAAGCAGAAGTGGATAGCAGACTGGATTAAAAGCCAGAATCTTATAATATGTTGTTTACAAGAAAAACATCTAAAACATAAAGATACAACAGAGAAGATAAAGGGCTGTAGCAGAATCTATTATACCTCAGGTGAATAAAAAAAAACAAAACAGGGGTACCAATCCTGATCTCAGACAGATGAAGTAAAAGCAAAGATAGATCCACTTAAAAGACAAAGGGAAGGAAACTATATTTTACTAAAGGATACCATAGATAATGAAGCAATTTCAATAGTAAACATCTATATACCAGGTGGTATAGCATCGAACTTCCTAGAGGAGAAGTTAAGAGAGATGCAAGAAGAAATAGACAGCAAAAATATACTAGTGGGGGATCTCAACCGTGCTCTCTCAGAACTATATAAATCAAACCACAAAATAAATAAGAAACAATTTAAGGAGGTAAACAAAATGTTAGAAAATTTAGGTATGATAGATCTTTGGAGAAAATTGAATGGAGACAGAAAGGAGTTTTTACTTTTTTCTCAGGGGTTCATGGAACTTACACGAAAATTGACCATGTGATAGGACATAAAAACCTCAAAATCAAATACAGAAAGGCAGGAATAATAAATGCATGTTTCTCAGATCATGATGCAATAAAAATCACATGGAATATAAGGCCAGGAGAAAATAGACCAAAAGTTAAATTAAATAATCTAATTTTAAAGAATGAATGGGTGAAACAGTAAATCATAGACTCAATCAATAATTTCATCAAGGAGAATGACAATAATGAGACAACATACCAAAATTTGTGGGATACAGACAAAATAGTTATGAGGTAATTTTACATCTCTAGATGCTTACTTGCCTAAAACAGAGAAAGAAAAGATAAATGAATTGTGTTTACAACTTAAAAAGCTAGAAAAAGAACAAATTAAAAACCCTCAATTAAATGCCAAATTGGAAATTCTAAAAATAAAAGGGGAAATTAATAAAATTGAAAATAAGAAAAAATATTGAAGTAATACATACAAGAAAGAATTGGTTTTATGAAAAAAACGTAACAAAATATATAAGTTTTTAGTTAATTTAATTAGAAAAAGGAAAGAAGAAAAATCACAATGTTAGTGTCAAAAATGAAAGGAGTGAACTTTCCACCAACAAAAAGGAAATAAGAGCAATAATTAGGAATAACTTTGCCCAGATTCATGCCTATAAATTTGATGATCTAAATGAAATGGAGGAATGTCTACAAATATACAGATTGCCCAGGTTAACAGAAGAGGAAATAAATTATGTAAATAGCCCTGTTTTAGAGAAAGAAATAGAACAAGCTATTAAATCAACTCCCTAAAAAAAAATCTCCAGTTCCAGATTGATTTACATTGAATTCTACCAAATATTCAAAGAACAATTAATTACAATACTATATCAACTATTTGAAAAAATTAGGGAAAGAAGGTGTTCTGCTAAATTCCTTTTATGATAACAGATATGGTGCTGATAGCTAAACAATGTAGGGTGAAAACACAGAAAGAAAACTATAGAACTATTTCCCTAATTAATATTGCTGCAAAAATCATTTTTTAAATTTTTAATTTTTTTATTTTATTAATACTTTTTATTTGCAAAACATATGTATGGATAATTCTTCAACATTAACCCTTACAAAGCTTTCTGTTACAAAATTTTCCCCCCTACTCCCCACCCCTCCCCTTGATGGCAGGATATCCACTATAGGTTAATTATGTTAAAATATTTGACAAATCGAATATATGTATACATATTTCCACACATCATTTTTGTGCAGGAAAAATCATGTCCACAAGAAAGAATAATCAGATAAAAGAAATACAATGCAAGCAAACATCAATAGAGAGCATGAAAATGATATGTTGCGGTCCACATTTCACATTCCTCTCTCTGGGTGTATATGGCTTTCTTCACTGAACAATTGGAACTGTTTGAAGCATTTAATTGTTGAAGAGAACCACGTCCATCAGAATTGATGATCATATAGTATTGTTGTTGCTGTGAATAATGGCCTCCTGGTTCTGCTCACTTCACTCAGCATCAGTTCATGTAACTCTCTCCAGGCCTCTCTGAAATTGTCCTGCTGGTCGTTTCTCACAGGACAATAATATTCCATAACATTCATATACCATAATTTATTCAGCCACTCTCCAACTGATGGGCATCCATTCAATTTCCAGTTTCTAGCCACTACAAAAAGAGCTGCCACAAACATTCTTGCACATGTGGATCCCTTTCCTTCTTTTATGATTTCTTTGAGATATAAGCCCAATAGAAACACTGCTGGGTCAAAGGGTATTCACAGCTTGATAATTTTTTGATCATAGCTCCAAATTGCTCTCCAGAATGGCTGGATCTGTTCGCAGTTCCACCAACAGTGCATCAGTGTCCCAGCCCTCCCACATCCCCTGTCATTATCCCTTCCTGTCATTTTAGCTAATCTGACAGGTGTGTAGTGGTACCTCAGAGTTGTCTTAATTTGCATTTCTCTGATCAATAGTGATTTGGAGCACCTTTCTATATGACTATAGTTTTAATTTCATCACCTGAAAATTGTCCATTCATATTCGTTGACCATTTATCAATTGGAAAATGGCTCGAATTCTTATAAATATGAGACAATTCTCTATATATTTTAGAGATGAAACATTTATCAGAACCCTTAAATGTAAAGATGATTTACCAATTTGAGGTTTCCCTCCTAATCTTGTCTGCATTAGTTTTGAATGTACAGAAACTTTTTAACTTAATATAATCAAAATTATATATCTGGTGTTCAATTAAGAGTTCCAGATTTTCTTTGGACATAAATTTATTCCATCTCCTCAGGTAAGGGAGGTAAACTATAATATGTTCCTCTAATTTGCTTACAAAATCACTCTTTATATCTAGATCTTGAACCCATTTAAATCTTATCTTGGTATGTGGTGTTAAGTATGGGTCAAGCACTAATTTCTTCCACACTAGTTTCCAATTTTCCCAGCAGTTTTTGCGAAATAGCGAGTACTTATCCCAAAAAGCTGGGGTCTTTGGGTTATTCAAACACTAAATTGCTAAAGTTATTACCTAAATTGTCCTGATATCCTATCCTATGCTACTGCTTGACTACTCTATTTCTCAGCCAGTACCAAATGGTTTTGATGACCGCTGCTTTATAATATAGTTTTAGATGTGGTACAGCAAGGCCAACTTCA
>JAJPUD010010866.1:17823-58373 GCA_023553655.1 Myrmecobius fasciatus
CTCGTCCTACCCATGAGCATTTTAAGTTTTTCCAATTGACTAGGTCTGATTTGATTTGTGTGGAAAGTGTTTTGTAATTTAGTTCATATAGTTCCTGACTATCCCTTGGCAGATAAATTCCCAAATATTTTATACTATCAACAGTTATTTTGAATGGAATTTCTTTTTGTATCTCTTGCTGCTGAACTTTATTGGTAATATATAAAAATGCTGATGATTTATGTGGATTTATTTTGTATCCTGCCACTTTGCTAAAGTTGTGAATTGTTTCTAGTAGTTTTTTAGTTGAGTCTCTAGGGTTCTCTATGTATACCATCATGTCATCTGCAAAGAGTGATAATTTGGTTTCTTCACTACCTACTCTGATTCCTTTTATCTCTTTTTCTTCTCTTATTGCTGAAGCTAACATTTCTAATACAATATTAAATAGTAATGGTGACAGTGGGCAGCCTTGTTTCACTCCTGATCTTATTGGGAATGGTTCTAGTTTGACTCCATTACATATGATGCTTGCTGAAGGTTTTAAGTAGATACTACTAATCATTTTAAGGAAAAGCCCATTTATTCCTCTACTCTACAGTGTTTTTAATAGGAATGGGTGTTGGATTTTATCAAAGGCTTTTTCTGCCCCATGCAGAAATCTTAAATAAAATATTAGTAAGATGATTATAGAAAGCCATGCCCAGGATAATACACTATGACCAAGTAGGATTTATACCAAGAATGCAGGGCTTGTTCAATATTAAAAAAATATATATCAGCATAATCAACTATTCAATAACCAAACTAAGAAAAAATCATATGATTATCTCAATAGATACAGAAAAAACATTTCTATTAAAAACTCAATAGAGTATTAGAATAAATGGATTTTCCATTAAAATGATCAGTAGTGTCTATTTAAAACTATCAGCAAGCATCATATGTAATGGGGACAAACAGGAACCATTCCCAATATGATCAGGAGTGCAACAAGGCTGCCCACTGTCACATTACCATTATTATTCAATATTGTATTAGAAATGTTAGCTTTGGCAGTAAGAGAAGAAAAGGAGATTAAAGGAATTAGAGTATGTAATGAGGAAGCCAAATTATCACTCTTTGCAGATGATATGATAATATACTTAGAGAACCCTAGAGACTCAAGTAAAAAACTACTAGAAATAATCTACAAATTTAGCAAAGTTGCAGGATACAAAATAAATCCACATAAATTACCAGCATTTTTATATATTACCAACAAAATTCAGCAGCAAGAGATACAAAAAGAAATTCCATTCAAAATAACTGTCGATAGTATAAAATATTTGGGAATGTGTCTTCCAAGGGAAAGTCAGGAACTATATGAACAAAACTACACTTTCCACACAAATAAATTCATATGTAATCAGTTGGAAAATGTCAAGTGCTCATGGATAGGCTGAGCTAATATAGTAAAAATGACAATATTATCTGAATTAATCTACTTATTAATTCCATACCATCAAATTCCCAAGAAATTATTTTAGAGATCTAGAAAAAATAGTAGCAAAGTTCATATGGAAGAAAGAATGTCAAGAATTTCAAGAGAATTAATGAAAAAAATTCTGATGAAGGTGCCCTTGCTGTGCTAGATATAAAACTATATTATAAAGAAGTGGTCATCAAAACTATTTGGTACTGGCTAAGAAATAGTTGTCGATTAGGGGAATAGGATAGGATCACAGGACATAACAGGCAATGACTATAGCAATGTAGTGTTTGACAAATCCAAAGACCCAGTTTTTGGGATAAGAACTCACTATTTGACAAAAACTGCTGTGAAAATTGGAAACTAGTATGGAAGAAACTAGGCACTGATCCAAGCCTAACACCGTATTCCAAGATAAAGTCAAAATGTATTCATGATCTAGACATAAAGAATAATATTAAAAAAATTAGAACATAGGATAGTTTACTTCTCAGATCTGTGGAGGAGAAATTTGCAACCAAAGAAGAACTAGAGATCATTAATAAGCACAAAATAGATAATTTTGACTATATCAAGTTAAAACGTTTTTGTACAAACAAAATTAATGCAGACAAGATTAGAAGGGAAGCAATAAACTGGGAAAACATTTTTACATTCAAAGGTTCTGACAAAGGCCCCATTTCAAAAATTTATAGAAATTTGACTCAAATTTATAAGAATTCAAGCCATTCTCCAATTGATAAATGGTCAAAGGATATGAGCAGAACATTTTCAAATGAAGAAATTCAAATAATTTCTAGACATATGAAAAGGTGCTCCAAATCACTATTGTTCATAGAAATGCAAATTAAGACAACTCTGAGATACCACTGCACACCTGTCAGATTGGTTAAGATAACAGGACAAAGATAATGATGAATGTTGGAGAGGATGTCGGAAAACTGGGACACTGATACATTGTTGGTGGAACTGTGAACCGATCCAACCATTCTGGAGAGTAATTTGGAGCTATGCTCAAAATGTTATCAAACTGTGCATCCCCTTTGACCCAGCAGTGTTTCTGTTGGGCTTATATCCCAAAGAAATCACAAAGGAAGGAAAGGGCCCCACATGTGCAAGAATGTTTGTGGCAGCCCTTTTTGTAGTGGCTAGAAACTGGAAACTGAATGGATGCCCATCAATTGGATAATGGCTGAATAAATTATGGCATATAAATGTAATGGAATATTATTTTTCTGGAAGAAACGACCAACAAGATGATTTCAGAGAGGCCTGGAGAGACTTGGATGAGCTGATACTGAGTGAAATGAGCAGAACCAGGAGATCATTATACACAGCAACAACAAGACTATATGATGCTCAGTCTGATAGACATGGTTCTCTTCAGCAATGAGATGATTGAAACCATTTCCAATTGTTCAGTGATGAAGAAAGCCATATACACCCAGAGAGTGTCCTGTGGGAACTGAGTGTGCACCACAACATAGTGTTTTCATGCTTTCTGTTGATTTTTGCTTGCATTTTGTTTTCCTTCTCATTTTTTTTCTTTTAGATCCGATTTTTTTTGTACAGCAAGATAATTGTATAAATATGGATACATATAAAAAAAGACATTATGGCCCAGAGTACTAGTTAGGTAATAAGGAAAAATCTACATTCAATCTCTGACTAAGAACCTTATTAGTTTTAGGACAGTGAATAAATCAATAAATTTTATCAGTTGGCAAATATTATTTATCTAATATGTAAAATGAAAAAAAAACTGTATTTTAAAATACTGTAACACTTATTTCTCAGATTTCTTATTTTTTCAAGTGAGATTACTCATTTAACATGATTTGAAAACTTGAATACTCTTTACAAATGTCAATTATTATTTTCAACAAGTTCTTGCTATTATTATTACTAGGGAAGATGGTATAACAATGGTCTAGTCAGATAGAGTGTTAGCAAGACCTGAATGCAGGTTCTATCTTGGAAGCACATGGTAAATCATTTAATGTTTCATTATCCCTGCTGAATTTCTTAGGGCATAAATTGCAGAACAGTTGCCAATTTACATTGGTGAAGATGTAGATTTTCTCATTGATTCACCAGAATCAATGAATCTACAAGTCTCTTTCCCTTCCATATAAATATGTATATGAAACTACATACATATGCATACGTACAGAGTATAAACTTGCTTATAGTTGTCACTTTTACTATTAATACATTGTATTATATTATGTTTTACACAATATCATTGAGTCTATTGCAGAATAGGTTTCAAATTAAATGGCTTTCTTAAAGCAAAGACCACAAATGATTCTTTAATAATGTGAATTAATTTAGAAAAAATGCAAATATATTTTATGTATATTTACCTGAGCTTAAAATTAAGATTTATGACAGGAAATAATTTTTCTATATTAACTTCTGTTTCTCTTAGTAAAAACATTGTTATTTGTGATGCTTATATAATTATATGCCAGTGTAACTCAAGGATGTAATGACATTTCTCCATTGAAAGCATTTAAATAACTCAGGAAATTGCTTTACTGTTCTGTTTCCTGACTTAAAATCTACTTTTGCCATGTTCATTTTATTATACAAGCTGTCTCAACTCATCCGAGCAAAATATATTCTACAATAAATAATGTGCACTGAACGTTTTCCTGGTTAATGCCCATAAAATTGTATCCGTTCGTGTGTTTACATTTGTATATGCACATTTACAAAATTGTACATACAGTGCTGCATCAATGAGGAACTGGATGCATTTATTACAAATATTCATGTACCAAAATTGTATGTAAATAGGCATATATATATATATATACATACATAGAGATATAAGATGAATACATATGTCTTTTTTAATTCTAGCACCATTTTCTCTTTCTACATTCTTATTAGTTTTAAAAATAGAAATCTCATGAGATAGCCTTGGGGGATTTGTTTAAAGAAAGAGGAACTTCATGAAACCAGAAATGGTGGAAGAATATATAATTGATAAATATCATTTTGTTTGCCTTCATAAGGGTTGAGGGAAAAAGAGAATTTGAAATGCAAAATTTTAAAATAGTGAAGATTAATTTTTAAAAGCTACAATTAGGAAATAGCCAATGAAATAAATTAAAATAGGTTAAAAAAGAAATGATAAAATAGCAATAATTCCATAAAATCCCTATATAAAATCAGTTTGATTTACAAATTAAAACAAAAGCAGTTCTTACCTGACTGATTAAAAATCTTTATGTAAATTTTTAGTCTATTAAATAAGGGACAAATTAATCTGAGTAAACTAATAAAATTTTCTGCAACTTTATGAATTAGTATTTTATGGAATAAAAAAAATCCAAGCCCTTTTCACTCAAATAACAAGGCAGCTCTTTCTATCCCTTTAAAGCAGTTTCAAATCCATGATGGCTTAATCTCTTTCATTTGACCCCAGCACTTCTCAGGATAGAGGATGATACAGGAAGGAAAGCAAAGGGAACAGTGCAGGTGAGACATGGTTTCATAATCATTTTCATTCTTATCCCACCCCTCTTGTGAGCTTCCTGAAGCCTGCTATCTAAAAAAAATTGAAATGGGAAGCAGAATTTTCCTTTTCTGTTTTGTAATAATACAATGGAAATATCTGGGGGGCATTTGGTAGAATTTAGAGATAAATTTTGGAAATTTACAATATATACATATACAATACATATGACATCTATTACTATACAATACATATCTAATAATACTATGTATTATGATGCATACATGTATTCATGTGCATATCTACACATTTACAAATTAATATAGGTGTATACACATATATGTGTGTATGTGTGTGTGTAAAAATATATGCATGCCATTTGGATCTTGTTCCTATAATATTTGTAAAGCTTTTCACAAAAACTTAATGTCTGTCTAAGTGTTAACTATTATAAATCTAGCTGTGAAAGATAAAGGATAAAGGTAAGATGAGGAAGACACCAAAAGAGAAAACAAAGGTGACTAGAAAGATAATGGTGTTTTGAGCAGAAGCAATAAAGTCCAGAAGAAAATGCTTTGAAGTAAAAATAATGAAATGTGAAAAGGTCTATGATGCATACATTTGGTAGTGTAATCTAGAGTCCAAAAAGAATCTAGGACTGTATATATAAATCTGCAACTCACACATATACATACAAATAGCATATGCACACATACACACACAGCTTCTATGAACTTGGAGTCAGAAAGACTCATATTCCTGAGTTCAAATTTTTACTTTGACATTTACAAACTGTGACCCTGGACATGTCATTTAGTCCCATTAACCTCAGTTCCTCCTCTGTTAAAATAAAATGATCTGGAGAAGTAAATGGAAAACCACTCCAGTATCTTTGCCAAGAAAACCCCAAATGGACTGACAAATAAACAGAAAAATTACTGAACTGAATCATTGGATCACAGCAAGTCTCTTTTTGACTTAGTCAAAAGTCTCAGTCGAGATAAATTCATTAATGAATAATAAATTCCATGAAGTGTTCACATTATTCAAATTCATACTGCATATTTCCATTGATCTGAACCCGAAGACCACATTATCATATTTTACATAATTATAACTTCAAATAGTGTAAATTTAAATCATATTAAATCACTACTTCATGGGATTCTTAATTCAGCCTAATCCAATCCTGGCATTATGATGTTCTAAGAACTTTACTAAGTTCTGGGAATACAAAAACAAAAATAAAACAGTGACAATATGTTCATAAGTAAATACAATCTCTAGCATACAGCATTTAAGAAAACACTTATTTATTATGTATGGCATTGTGCTTCTGCCTTTCTATGCCTGAAGTTACCAACATCAGAAACACAAAATTTGATAATTGAAGGGAAGTTGGGAGGCATGTTATCCAATCAGGTGAGCAAAGATTAGCATCTATTTTTGAGTTACACTTTCTGTCTTTCTGTGCTTTCCTCTATATTATCAATCTTTTGATAGCAAGTACTAAGGAGTTAATACTATATCTTATGCTTGGTAAGAGAAATTAAGATGGAGTTTACTTACCAATGAATCCCAAGAATCTTCAAGTGGTAAATGATGTGGAAATAGAAGAAAATGGAACTAGGAGGAGGATAAAACAAAACAGCCAATCAGTTTGTTCACATTTATAAAGTACCTAGTATATGCCTACTGCCAGAAATTCAAAGAAAAGCAAAAACAAAAAGTCTGATTTCAAGAAGCTCAAAGTCTAATGCTGGGGAAACATGAAAACAGCTATGGAGAAGAAAGCTATAGACAAGATGAGTTGTAAATGATCTCAGAGGCTGCAAAAAGTTGAATTTTAGTTGAGACTTTAAAGACCCAGGAAGTGGATATAGGGAATGAGAAAGTTCAAGGCACCAGGGGACTGCCAGGGAAAATACCAGGAGTCAGGAGAGGGAGTGTCACATGTGAAGAATAGTGAAAAGGCCAATGTCACTTAATTGTAACACTTGAAGGGCAGTATGATGTCAGAAGACTGGAGAAATAGGAAGGAAGCTGGATTAGGAAAGGCTTTAAAAACTAGAAGATTCTATATTTAATCCTGGAAATAATAGGGGGTAAATAGGGAGGAGGAAGACATAATGAAATTTGCATTTTAGTTTAACAACTAAGTGGAGTATTAACTAGATCAGGGAGAAATCTGAGACAGGGAGACCAATAAGTAAGTTATGACAATAATTCATGCATAATGTAATAAAGGCCTTCATTAGGTGGTAGCAGTATAAGAGGAAAAAAGTAGTCTATATGATCAAATATATAAAGGTAGTATGGAATATCTAGGAGGCACAGTGAATAGAGTGCCAGATCTAGAATCATGAAAACCTGAGTATAAATCAAGGCTCAGATACTTACTAGACCCTGGGAAAGTTATTAATTTCATTTCTCTCAGTTTCCTTGTCTGTTAAAAAAATGAGCTAGAGAAGCAAAAGGCATATGGCAAACTACTTCAGTATCTTTGCCAAGAAAACCCCAAATGGGGTCATGAAGAGTCAAACATTATTGAAAATGACTGAAAAATAACAATAACAGAAACAATCTTTTTGGATATGGATGGATGAAAAAAGGTAAGAGTGAGTGTCTAGGATGACACCTAGATTGCAAGTCTGGGTGACTGGGAACATGGTAGTACTCAAAACACAACTTCTTTCCTTTATTTTTTTCCTTTGAGATGTTTAGAAGTTTTTGTTGCTTCCAAGAAAGTGTGATCTGGGGAGGGGTATATTCTCCTGTTCTGTACTATTTTCCTTTCTAGGAAAGGTCCCTAAACCCTTGAGATTATAATAAATATTGCTCTTTAAGACTCCTACTTCCTTGGACCTGAAAGTAATAATATTCCTCAGGATTCCTGATCCCTTATGACCAAAAGCAACACTATATCAGAGAGCTTCTGATCCCTCTTGGCTGAAAGTGCTTCTTTCTGCTTTTGAACTATGATCCAGATGTGGGCATAGATAATGGACAATATCAGGTCTCCCATCCAGTACTAGCAAAGGAGTCCTTTATAATCTCTTGATTATATCTTGTTTTGTTTCCTTACTATTTCTCTGGCTTGAAAACTCCCAAAGCTGCTGCTGCTTCCATTACTACTTCTTAGTCCAAACACTGGTGTTTCATCCACATGGGCTCAGACATAATCCTCCAGACCCATTCACAGATTGTTTTTTTCTGACTTCCAAAAATGTTTTGAATTGGAAGAATGTCTCACTTTTTATTATTATTTTTTCTCTGCCAATTGAGAATTTGATTGGAGGCATTAATTTATAGTATCTTAGAGGAGAACATTGGGAGAGTTTAATTGACTGCTTCTCTACTCTGCCATCTTGACTCTACCCTACCAATAATATTGATAAAAGCATAACATCTCATTTCTTTTCACAATTTTCCATTTAACTGTAGTCCAAATTCTTTTATTTTTTTTCAGATTGACTATTTGTACACACGTACTATAGACAGAGAGATGGCTCAATGGATGGAGTACTGGACTTGGCGTCACAAAGATCTAAATTCAAATATGGTCTCAGATATTCACTAGCTGTGTGACCTTGAGTTAGCCACTCTGCTCACTTTAATCAACTGCTCAAGAAAATGGAAAATCACTCCAGTATCTTTGCCAAGAAAATTCTATGGAGAATTCTAATATGTTATAGTCCATAGGGACAAAAGAGTTGGACACAATAGAATAACTGAACATCAATAACAATAAATGCAAACTGAACTTCCAACAGAAACTTGTAGCATTGAGATAATTGCTAAATTTACTCAAAACCTAGCTGTTTGTCTTCTAGACCTGAATCCTCAGTGCCATTTATCCAACATATAATGCATTTCATGACAATCGCTAAAGAAGGATGGATCTCCAGTTTAGAGGCAGCAAATAATATGTTGGGCTATGCCCTAGTTTCACATTCTGCCTCAAATATTTACTAGCTGTATGACTACAAGCAAGTCACTTAAATTTCTTCAACATCAGTTTCCTCATCTGAAAATTTCAGATCATAATGGCACTACCTCACAGGATACTTGTGAAGGTCAAATAAAGTACCATGGTACTTATTATTATTATTAGATGAACTAATCTGAGTAGAGATAGGACCACTTACATTGGAAGCTACTATTTAATCCAATTTTCATTCTGAAGTATTTTAAGATGACTTTAAAAAAAAACTCTTCTTTTTTCTTCTTTTTATTCCTTCATGAATTTTTTTCAAGTTTTTTTCCCTTTTCCATAGGCTTTTCCATAGTCTGCTTATTACATTAATTGCAGTCACTACTGACTTGAACAGTAGGATGCCAAACAGAAAATATTAATTCCACAGAGAATCCATATAAAAATATAACACAATTGTTATATTTTTGCTGGATGCTGGATATGGCTGGATTCCCCAAAGGTGGTGAAATCAGTCTCTTATTGGCTAATGATATTTATCTTTTCTTCAAGTCTTAGAACATTGCAGAGCTTCCAAATGTGGTCTATAATCACTTAAAAGAGTTTAAGTTAACTATTCACATATAAAAATTATATAACAATGTTGATTGAACTATATATGAATGGCAATTGATTGGATAACCGGAAATGCTAACCTTTATGTAGTAGCAGGAACCATAATAAGACTAATAACAGTAAACTTTTAGTTAACCTCTTTAAAATCTGCAATCTCCTTTATAAATATGGTCTTATTTTATCTTCACAAAGCTCAGGGGACAGGTAGTATAGTTATTTACAGATGATAAAACTGAAACAGAGAGAATTTTAAGTTATTAGTCCACTGTTTTTTGTTACTATTTGAGATAAGATTTGAACTCAGTTTTTCCTAACCTCAAGGGCAAAAATCTCTACACTACATCACTCAGCTTGACTTAATTCATATATCTTAGACAGAGACCAAACTGGACCTAAAATCAATAGAAGAGTAGGATGAATTACATATGAAAAATTGTGTGGTACATTTAATGACCCTAAATTTCCTCTTGAGAAAAGGCTCACTTTTTAGCCTTTCCAATCTTCCAGTGACACTGTTTAATTTGCAAGATATAGCATACCAGAGCCTGAAGAATGAAAGCTTAATGGAACTGAAAGAAAGGAGAGATGAATGGTGTATATGAACAGTCTTCAGTTTCTTATCAGTGAATTATCCATGTAGAGTAGTTCAACAGTATATGGCTGATTATAGAGCATAATGAAGTATACTCATCTATTCCTTGATACCACACAATGTTATTGAGTCTAGAGGAAGCATTTATGTAGTTTTGGCAGATCTGTTATGGAGATTTTATAAGAAGACACTAACAAGAATTTTAACAATGAACAGAGAATCTATGCCAGGGAAGTAGTTTCCACAATTAGAACTGTAACAACATTGGACAACTAAACCTTATTCCTAGAAAAACAACAGAGATTGGTGGGACTTTCTTCTGGGTGTTCTAAGCCCAGAAAAAGTGAGGAGGACGTTGCTGAACCCTGGAAGATCAACCTAGGACAATGTCAGAGAAAAGAGGAAAGGGTTGGTTGGAGAGATTCTATTTCACCAGATGAAGGACAGCACTAGGAAGAGTGATAGTGTAATTCATAAGAAGAACAGAATGAAATATAAATAGGATTGCAATCTACCATTTTGCTTACTTTCTGGGCGTAGAAAGTGAGAATTTCAAGGGAATTGAAGTAGGTTCCCTACAGAGGAAAGTACAGTTTTAGTGACAAGCACAAGACTGTCAATTATATCCAAAATCTCTGATCTACCAGAAGGTAGGTATATACAAAGGAGGTATATACAAAAAAGGGCTGCTCTCAGAGAGGTAAGTTCTTCATTTGTTAAAGGAGTTTAGCTTCCTTGCCATTTGAGGATTATGTCACACTATGGAAAAATTTAATAAATGATGAGTCCTTCCTTTCAACCACTATATTATCAGAAGTCCCAGCTACACTGCTCACTTACTTCCTCAATCAGTCTCTGGTCTTCATGAGCTATACATTGGCTATTTTGGCTTCTTGATCATAACTCCACCATTATGCTTATTTGACAATTGAGGAATCCTTGCCATATCATCCACACTCCCGTACCACATATTCTCTGAGAGCCTTTCCCCAATGTGGGTATTTCTCTACCAACTCTTCACATCTTTCTTATCTATTAGAATATTAATAGATTAGAATTAGAATGCAAGCTTCTAGAGAATATGAGCCATTTTTTCCCATTTTTTTTGTTTGTTTGTGTGTGTGTGTGTGTGTGTGTGTGTATCCCCTAAGAATTTGTAAATGAAATGACTGGCACATATTAAATGTTTAATAAGTTGTCTTTCCCTGTCTCCTTCCCTCCCTTCCTCTCTCTCTCTCTTTCCTGTCCTAGGAGGGGACATAATTTTCAAAAATCACATTCTGTAAGAAGAGAAATAGTAGCAAAGGAACTAAGCTGTCCCAGGTTGAGTGAAACCATGTTTCCTAGTCACTCAAGCAATTATATTTTTCCTAGATGACAGAATACTTAGTAACAGTTTGCTCTCAACAGTTAACTCACAGATATCATTAAGTATCAAAATGAAGCTTGGAATATATTGAGTATTTTCTCCTTCAAGGACTCTAAGTCTAAAGTTTTGCATTTTAGATGATGGTTGACTATTTTGAGTCTAATATCAGCCAATGTTTAAAAAGATGACTGTAAAAATATTTTAAATAAATTTAAAAATGTGACTGATCAGATAATTTTTATTGAAATTTTCATCACTTTTTGTAAAGGCATATAATCAGATATACTACTGAGAAATTGTTAAATAAATACATTTATATTGTGATCATTCTTCTTTATATTGTGATCTTCTACAAGAATACACATTGAAAAGCCTCATAGCATGGAGCTACTCCAATATTCCCTAGGACCACTTTCCGTTTTGATTAAGTCCTTCCCAAATAGTATCATTAGGAAATTGAGGAAGAGAGAAGATGATGAAGCCATTTCATACAATTAATAATTAGGAGTAGAGAAACCTATTCCCAAATTAGTAATCAGATCTCATTCCTAAATTTATTTTCCAAGAATGGGAATACATGCAAAGGACACCAATGCTGTGCAGAATATAGAGGTGGACTTGGAAACTACTACTTCACTATTCTATTACTACTAGTAGTACTACTATTAGTACTTTTAGTACTACTAGTACTAGTGCTACTACTACTGCTACTGCTCCCGCTAGTGTTGGGCTGCTGCTGCCACCTAGCATTTATATAGTGCTTTAAGATTTACAAAGTACTTTGTTATTTCACTTTGATTCCCACAAGAACCCTAGGAAGTAGGTGCTATTATCTCTATTTATAGATGAGGAAAATGGGGGCCCAGAGGTATTAAATGGCTTGATCAAAGTGACAAGACTCAGAAGTTTCTAGGGCAAAATTTGAGCTAGCTTTCCTGACACTCAGTTCATCATGATGATTTTCAGTGTCAGAGTAATATTCTTTAAAAAATTTAAATAGGTTAAGAGGATTGCTCCTCACCCCCCACAGCTCCTTACCCTCACTATTTTTTCTTCAAAAAAAAATTTGAGTGCTACTGCACCTTAAATTAAGTTAAAATTAATTTGCAAAAAATCTTGATGGATAAGGTATTTAATTATAATTTACTATAGTGGACAGAGTTCTAGACCTAGAACATTTCTAGCTGTTTGATGCTGAGCCAATCATGTAACTCTTCTCTGGTGTAGATTATTCTCAGGGAATTGCTCAATTAGATAGTTTACAATAAAGGAGGAAGCTACCTGGTGCATTGAAGGAGGGTGGCTTTTGAAAGCAGAAAAAATGAGTTTAAATCTGCTGTTTTCCTGAATATTAGTGAATCTAAGATTCACTTAGAATCTCTGTGATTAAGGAGCAGTCACTTTATGTGTGAATTTCAGTAACCACATTTGTAAAATCAAGCAGATGAATGAGAAGCTTTCTGAGAATTCTTCTAGTCTAGACCCATTAAGACTTATCCTAATGTCACATATGCCTTTATATTTTTTATGGTGGTGAGAAATCCCAAATACTTCAGATATTTGCACATACATTTATGCCTGGCATAAATTCTTGCCATTTCCCTAGGGAAATAGAAGATCTTGTATTCCCTTATTCTTTATCTCTTTCTTAATAGACTATTCTATTATAGTTCAGAGACTGAACAATTATGAAGAAGAATTCATTTGTGATGATCCCCCAAAAGGCTCATGAATAAGATTCAATTGCTTTAAAAGGACATTAAAATGGAAGTGAGATGGAATAAATTGCCCTAAAGACTTGGAGAACCAAGCTGTGATAGCAGCAACCAAGACACCATGAACCCTTGGTTCCTAGGATTTTTCATTCTTCCACTTTGAAGGTATTCTTCTGAGAATGACTTTGATAGCACTAACCCATATTTCATCTCCAAAAAGCACTAAGCATTTAAGTGCTGATAAAATTGCTAAGGCACGTTGTTGTTGGTGGATTGTGGCAAGAGTGCTTCAGTAATGGCAGGTCCCACCTGAATGCAATTGCTCTAACTAGTGTAAAAGATTTATGTTGATTTATCCAGCCTACCTGTCAACTTACCCAGCTGTGCAGAAATTATAATTACACAATTGAAAGATCTAACTTCAAAGCTCTTTGATATTTTCTGAAGGGTACCCTCCCCCTGCCACGTACCATAATTGCCTCAAATCCTTTGTTCATCAGTCCATTAAGCATGTGTGTATTTTGAACAAATACTGTCACATCTGTTTTCTCTCTCTTTTCCCCTTTCACATTTATCGGTAACATCTGGCCTACCTGTAAACATATATGCATGTATTTATGTGTGCATATATGCATATAAATAAATGCACACGTATTATGTGTATATATATATATTCTCATGCATATATGTACATGTAAATACATATATGTGTGCATAGAACTCCCATATACATAAACTGTCTATACGCAAAAATATATGTGTATGCATATATAATATACATATATAATATAATATGTATAATACATATACAATATAATATACATATATGTACACAAAGAAAATTAGAGCGAGAACCCTATACACATTTAAAATAGAAGATAGTTTTTAATTGCACTTTGTGTTCAATCATATATGTGTATATATATGTATATTTTGGTCATAGAAACCTATGATTAAATTCATATATACTTCTATAACAACAGAAAATACCATATCAACAAAATACTGTATATAGTTTTATATATATATATGTATGCATATACATATATAGACACACACATATATATATATATATATAAATGCACACAAGCATTTATTTCTTTCTGTATACATATATATATATATGTATATATATATACTTACACATACATATACATTTCTGCATAGAAATTTATACATTCATATATACTCAAATATGTTTTGGTCTTTTTTGCATGCAACTGTTTAGCGAACTTCTGATGAGAAATTTGCTTGACTCTCTATCAGTACAATTGGCACATACTTTGCATCTTAATTTTAGAAATCTCCCCAAGGACACTGAAAAGTTATATTATGTGCACAAGATCATATAACCATTATATTAAAGGCAGGACTTGAAATCTAGATCTTCCTATCCCCAAGGCCTTATTTCTACTCATTTTGCCACTACACACACACATACACACACACACTTACACACATAAACACACACACAAATTCCAAAAAGAAAAAGCTACCTAAAAGGTTTATTATCTTTGAATTTTTGTTTCACATAATATAGTTACTATGTAAGTATGACAATGTTTTTTTCTATTATTTTTATTCCTAAACAAACCTTTCCCATTCCTTATGCTAACACTAAATTCTTTATACACACACACACACACACACACACACACACACACACACACACACATATATATATATATATATATATAATTTTTGTCAATATGGCATTTTCTGTTGATACAGAAGTATATATGAATATTTTTTTAAATTTTATTTTATTTGCAAAACATATGTATGGGTAATTCTTCAACATTAAGCCTTACATAGCTTTCTATTACAAATGTTTCCCCCCAACTCCCCACCCTTCCCCTAGATGGCAGGATATCCACTACATGTTAATTATGTTAAAATACTTGACAAATCGAATATATGTATACATATTTCCAAACTTATCATTGTTGTTCAAGAAAAATAGTATCTACACGAAAGACAACAGTTAAAGGAAAAGCAATGTAAGCAAACATCAATCAAGAGTATGAGAATGTTATTTTGTGGTCCACATTTCACATATCACTCTCTGGATGTATATGGCTTTCTTCAGTGAACAATTGGAAGCGGTTTGAAACATTTCATTGTTAAAGAGATCCATGTCCATCAGAATTGATCATCATATAGTATTGTTGTTGCCGTGTATAATGATCTCCTGGTTCTGCTCATTTCACTCAGCATCAGTTCATGCAAGTCTCTCCAGGCCTCTCTGAAATTGTCCTGCTGGTCATTTCTTACAGAGCAATAATATTCCATAATATTCATATACCATAATTTATTCAGCCATTCTTCAACTGATGGGCATCTATTCAGTTTCCAGTTTCTAGCCACCACAGAAAGGGCTGCCACAAACATTCTTGTACATGTGGGTCCCTTTCCCTCCTCTAAGATCTCTTTGGCATATAGGCCCAGTAGAAACACTGCTGGGTCAAAGGGTATGAACAGTTTGACAACTTTTTGAGCATAGCTCCAAATTGCTCTCCAGAATGGCTGTAGGCATTCACAACTCCACCAACAATGCATCAGTGTCCCAGCCTTCTCACATCTCCTCCAACATTCATCATGAACTTTTCCTGTCATTTTAGCCAATCGGACAGGTGTGTAGTGGTACCTCAGGGTTGTCTTGATTTGCATTTCTCTTATCAATAGTGATTTGGAGCACCTTTTCATATGACTACAAATAGTTTTAATTTCATCCTCTGAAAATTGTCTGTTCATATCCTTTGACCATTTATCGATTGGAGAATGGATTGAATTTTTATAAATATGAGAAAATTCTCTATATATTTTAGAGATGAGATCTTTATCAGAACCCTTAAATGTAAAGATGATTTCCCAATTTATTGGTTCCCTCCTAATCTTGACTACATTGGTTCTGTTTGTACAAAAATTTTTAACTTAATATAATCAAAATTATCTATCTGTTTTTCAATTAAGAGTTCCAGTTCTTCTTTGCACATAAATTTATTCCATCTCCATAGGTTTGAGAGGTGAACTATATTACGTTCCTCTAATTTACTTATACTATCACTCTTTATATCCAGATCATAAACCCATTTAGATCTTATCTTGGTATGTGGTGTTAGATATGGGTCAAGCCTTAATTTCTTCCACACTAGTTTCCAATTTTCCCAGCAGTTTTTGTCGGATAGTGAGTACTTATCCCAGAAGCTGGGGCCTTTGGGTTTATCAAAGACTAAATTGTTATATTTTATTGCCTAGTTTTTCTTGTGATTCTATCCTATTCCACTGATCGACTACTCTATTTCTTAGCCAGTACCAAATGGTTTTGATGACCGCTGCTTTATAATATAGTTTTTGTTCTGGTACAGCAAGGCCACCTTCATCTGCCTTTTTTTTTTTCATTAATTCTCTTGAAACTCTTGACCTTTTGTTCTTTCAAATGAATTTTGCTACTATTTTTTCTAGATATGTAAAATAATTTCCTGGGAGTTTGATTGGTATGGCACTAAATAAGTAAATTAGTTTGGGTAGTATTGTCATTTTTATTATATTCACTCGGCCTAACCATGAGCATTTTAAATTTTTCCAATTGACTAGGTCTGATTTTATTTGTGTGGAGAATGTTTCATAGTTTAATTCATATAGATCCTGACTTTCCCTTGGCAGATAAATTCCCAAATATTTTATACTATCATCCGTTATTTGGAAAGGAATTTCTATTTGTATCTCTTGCTGCTGAACTTTATTGGTAATATATAAAAATGCTGATGATTTATGTGGATTTATTTTGTATCCTGCAACTTTGCTAAAATTGTGAATTGTTTCTAGTAGTTTTTTAGTTGAGTCTCTAGGGTTCTCTAATTATACCATCATGTCATCTGCAAAGAGTGATAATTTGGTTTCCTCATTACCTACTCTAATGCCTTTAATCTCTTTTTCTTCTCTTACTGCCAAAGCTAACATTTCTAAGACATTATTAATAATAATGGTGACAGTGGGCAGCCTTGTTTCACTCCTGATCTTATTGGAAATGGTTCTAGTTTGACTCCATTACATATGATGCTTGCTGAAGGTTTTAAGTAGATACTACTAATCATTTTAAGGAAAAGCCCATTTATTCCTATACTCCCCAGTGTTTTTAATAGGAATGGGTGTTGGATTTTATCAAAGGATTTTTCTGCATCTATTGAGATAATCATATGTTTTTTGTTAATTTGGTTATTTCTTTGAAGCCAAATGTGTCTGATATACTCTTTTAGAGCCCAATCTGATGAGAATATGTTTTACACAATACTCATCACCCTCCCTTCTCTCCCTCAATTATATTAGATCTTCTATGTCTCTTTATAACATTTTGCCTTAATTTACCTCCTTTATGATAACGATGAATGTTGGAGGGGATGTGGGAGGGCTGGGACACTAATACATTGTTGGTGGAACTGTGAACGGATCCAACCATTCTGGAGAGCAATTTGGAGCTATGCTCAAAAAGTTGTCAAACTGTGCATACCCTCTGACCCAGCAGTGTTTCTACTGGGCCTATATCCCAAAGAGATCTTAGAGGAGGGAAAGGGACCCACATGTGCAAGAATGTTTGTGGCAGCCCTTTTTGTAGTGGCAAGAAACTGGAAACTGAAGGGATGCCCATCAATTGGAGAGTGGCTGAATAAATTATGGTATATGAATGTTATGGAATATTATTGCTCTGTAAGAAACGACCAGCAGGACAATTTCAGAGAGGCCTGGAGAGACTTGCATGAACTGATGCTGAGTGAAACGAGCAGAACCAGGACATCATCATGCACAGCAACAACAGTATTACATGATGATCAATTCTGATGGACATGGCTCTCTGCAATAAAGAATTGTCTCAAAAAAAATTTACCTCCTTTATTTTTACTTTATTTTGCCACCTTTCCCCCCTTTTTTCAGTATGGCATCCCTTCCACCTCTAATTTCTTTTCCATTATTATCAAAGAAAAATCGAATTATACCCCCATTCCTTAAGGATACCTATAGTAGAAATATAGTTCTCAAGAGTTCTTTCCTTTTTACCTTTTTATGGTCCTCTTGAGTTCTGTATTTGGAGGTCAAATTTTTTGTTCAGATGTGGTCTTTTTAATATATATGAATTTAATCATGTTTCTATGACCAAAATATACATGTATGCACATATATGATTGAACACAAAGTGCAATATGTATGTATGCATGTATGTATATATGTGTAGGTAGATAAAGAATGAACTAGATTACTTTACCACTATACTGTTATTCCAGAGTACTAGATTAAAAATAGTGGAAGATACTAGAAGGGACAAAGGACCAGGGGCTTGAATGTATGAGCCGCAGAGAGAGAATACGACAGATTTAGAATAGAATTTGACCATAGATTTCATCTAGGCTAACCATCCATAAGTTTGGTGAGAACACTAAGTATCAAAGAAAGAAAATGATTGGTCCAAAGTTGCACAGGGAATAAACAGCATAATCAGGAACTAAACTGTTTTTTTTTTTTCATCTAAATCCAAATTCAGGGAACAAGACTATATAAAACTAACTCTGATACTGTAGGGACAGCATTTCCTAATGTTGTTACCAACCTTCATTTTCTTTACTTCATAATGAAGTGATCAGAAGATTGAAAGAAATTATCTCCAAGATCCCTTCTAGCACTAATATTCAGTGCTTCTATTATTTCCCCTTTTGGTATAAAGTCAAACTACCAGATTTTTTTTATAAAAAAGGGACTACCCATGGTGCTTAGCCAGCTTTACAAAAACTAAGCAAGCATTATTGACTGTTCATAATGTGCAACCATCAATGAAATTGAAGGTGTACTGAGCTATTGTGATGACCTCAGTGTTGTATACCTGTGAAACATGGATAATATCAATGTGTTTCCCATGCCAGGAAATAGAATCACTTCCATTTGTATTGTCTTAGGAAGATTCAGATGATCATCTGGCAGAATAAGAAACTAGACACTGAGATCTTTTCTTGAACTAAACTGTTAAGTATACAAATTAGCCAAGCAAACAACCAAACTTTGAGGATATAAATATAAACAAACAAAAAAGACAATTCTCATCCCCAAGGAGCTTACATTATAATGGGGAAAATAATGATATATAAGGGAAACTTGGAGCAAGGAGGAAGATGGAGTGTCTGTGTGTAGGCAATGTCTAGAGATTTAGAGTCAGAGCCAGAAGCGTGAGGGATGGTTGTCTTGGTCTTTCCTCAAAATAGGAATTGAAATGGGAAGGCACCAATAGAATGAGAGAATCTTAAGTATGGAAGGATTTTCAAAGTGAGAAACACAGTGAATGAAGGTGAGAATATAATCAGGACAGCCTGACACAGCTGAGAGAAGACAGGATGGATGACCACTAATGGTGATATTATATAAAGAATTATTCTTCAAGGATAGGTGGAACTAGATGGTATCTGTGGTCCCTTCCAAATCTTTTTTATTGTGATTCTGTTACATCTATTGGACCCCCTCTACTTTGCCAACTAACTGTTATCTAATTCCTATTGTATTTTTTATGAAGAGAAGAACATTTTTTGGCCATATAATACTCTCCATTTAAAAAAATGCACTTTTTAAAATGTGTTAGTGAACTCAGTAATTCAGATGTAGATTGATTAACTTATTTGATTTCTACTTCTTGTTTGAGAGTTGGCCTTCCAACTACAGTTCAGGGGCAACCCTATATTTACAAGGTTATAAGCTATGGAAAAATAATGATAGGTAAGATTTTTAGCTTGGTTGTGATATGTCTAGCTCATGGGTTGCTTCTATTGGCTTAGTGACTAGTTCTGATTAATTCAAAGATAAACTATATTTATTATGTTTTATCGTGGATTTAAATGATCAAGACTGTGGAAGACAAAAAGGATATAGAGGACACATTCTCTTCCATCAAAGCTTTTACTTTTACATTATGAAGATAAAGCATATGCTTTTTTGTTATTGTTTTGTTTTTAAACAGACTCTCAATGGAAAGAAGCAAAATATTATTTAAATTAATTTATGTCATACAGATAATTCATAACTAGAAGGTGAATTTTTCATAACTTTTGGGTATGTTTAATCCACTACTTTAACTCTAATTTTGTATTTAAATACCTTAGCTATATAAAAATAAAGAATTTTATATATTTTCAGTACAAAGAATTATATTTAAGAAAATTTGTTTTAACAAAGCAAAAAAAAACTATAAAATATTTTCCTCTAATCAAGCATTATTATTTGCAAATTTGCAACTGAACAGATTTTTTAACAATTGAATTCTGCAGGCTACTTCATCATTTTGTCTTCCCCCACTCCCATTCTCTTTTACCTCTCTCCTCAAACATGTCCAATCACATCCTATTCCTTTTCATTCCTGCTGATAGCTCGAATACAATAAGAGCAGTTATCTTCTAAGGAAGCTAAAATCCAAATGTAAGGACTAGAATCATTCAGAGAGTTTTCCTTCATTTGAGAATATTAAATGGTTCCATCACACAGAAGCTCAAACTACCCTTTAGGATGAGTGATTAATAAAAGCTTTACCTAAATCCATAAAGGGAAATTGGAGTCAAATCCTAATCCAAACACAAGCCCAGTTTGCAAATTAAAATCCAAATCCTAATCCTACTGAGATTTTCCCTCCTCCTCCCCCCTTCAAGCATCATTGTTGTTATTTTTTAAAACATTAAACTAAGGAAAGATCTTTAAAGGTGTTTGATGGGGCTCTGTATCACTAGGTGTGAAGAGTTTTGAACATTTTTCTTTTACCAAAACCAATACAACATAGAAGTCTTTAAAGGAGAAATAGGAATGAATATTCAAGAGGAAACACAGGGAGCTTTTAAAATCATACATCTAGCAAGAATAGACATAAGGCTTTTCAAAGTTCATTTCAAAAGTTTTGAGCTCAGTAGGACTTCATGCTTTGAACTGTCATTTTCAGAGATAAACCTTAAACTCTCCTACTTTTTAGATAGAATTTCAGGATAGAACAGTAAGGCTGCCTAGCTCATGAATGAGCCCAGTCATTTGAATTTCTAACCTTTGTTAAGGGATTGGGAATACTTAAATATAAATAGTCCAGTCACAATAAATCTTGTATGTGCAATTTAGAATCATACATTATAATCACTGTGTCACCACAAAGATGACATTGATCAAGAAGAGCCCATGTCTTTTGGTTTGTCTTAATCAAGACACATTCCTTTCAGAAGGTGATACTGGAGTGATATATGAGCCATATTTTGGAGGATGGAAAAATAAGGCTTATTGCTTTTAGAAGTATGATTTGAACTTATCTGCCCCCATGTTAATAATAGCTAGCAGGGGAAAAGGTACAGATGCACAAGTAGCAGAAGGAAATAAAGAGGTCTGAGAGAAAGTAGCTCAGGTTGAACTAGCAATAATGACCTCATATATTTCATTTAGAACACTTTATAGTTTTTGACATACTTTTCCATTCATCTTCTCACTGCCATCTCAGCATAGCACTGTGAGATAGGGTAAGACTATCACTATACAGTTCAGGAGGCAGTAACTTAACTCAGATCCAACTAATGAGCATGAGGTCTGAGATCTCTATAGAGTAGAGAGACGGGAAAAATAGAAGACCTGCAATAAGTTAGTTTCTCTAGGAGGTGGGGTGTTTAATACAATGATCTTTATGGCAGTGACATAAAGTTTAATTTGAATGTCTCTCAGAGTTATCTGAAGCTTACAAACATGATAAGCTGAAACAAATTTTATCATCCAGAGTCCATATTTGAATGGATTTCAGGTTCACTAGGTATCTAGGAACTACTAGTGGTAAATATCTGTGTTTTTCAAATAAAAACTAGTATAACTTGAAAGATTTGGAAGGATTTTGTAGTTTTGTGGACTATGGGGATACAGACTTAAAGAAGGTAACTATAGATCAGGGAACATACAAGATACCCTCCAGAGTTATCTTTACATAAGTCTTGCTGAATTAAGTTAGCCAACAGCACACAGTCTAATATGAAAACAACTGGAGATATCCTGCAAGTGTGCTTTCTGGCTCCAGTCAACATACAAAAATTTTGAGTTGAAATGATTTTGGTCTTGTGTAATTCTGAGACTTTAAAGTTCTTTAGAAATTAAGTAACATTACCAAATGATAAATGAGCAACTTTAAATGATATATCAGTCAAATTGACATTTGATTGAAATGATATTTATAAAGGTTAAACTTAAATGGAACCTAGGCATTGAGCAAACCAAATTCTATTGAGATTTTTCAAAATGGAAGCTCAAAAAGAAGTAATATATGCATGCTACTTAAAACTGAGAGGATGTTGATGGACAATTGGGATTGGGTACCCGATGGACATCAAGTATAGTACTATAGAATGCTAACCTTTAATTTTTAAAATTAATTCTCCACACAAATGGGAATAAAATTCAGAATCTTGATCTGTGTATGTGCCACATGACTCCTTAATGTTTGTCTCCCAGGCCTATTAAAACTCTTTGACTAAGGAAATCAGGTCTGAGTCTAGGAGATGCCTGAAATTTCAGCAAGAAAATTCAAAAACAACTATTTGAATGCATGAAATATCTCCCCCAGGTGACTGAGAGAATAAAATTAAATTCTCTAAGTTTCTGGTGGAGATTCAAAAGACTCCAGAATGGATAGTTACTCATTTAGAGGTTTCTATTCCAGGTGTGCTATGGCCATGGCAAACAATGAACAAATAAATATTACATGAGAAGGACAAATGTTTAATTTCAATGAGCTTGATGTAGCTCTGGATTTCTGGAAAACCACAGCAATGGGCTAGTCCAACTAGCATAAGCATGATTGGATGGCATGTTGTTTTTTTTTTTTCAAAAAGAGTTGGGCAGGTGATGGAGCTCACAATAGCTAGAATCACTAGCTTTGCCAGGAACAGCGAATGAGCTTCAGGTCACAGCTGCAGATACAAAACCACAGGCTAGTCAGTTTATTTGGTTTAGGTAGTACAGAAGCAAAACAAATCCATCTTTGAATTCACACCTGACCACACAGCCTGATCACTGTTTCTGGATACAAAGAACTGAAATGCACAAAGCAAATATGGTGGCAAGTCCACAAGGAAATCCAGTGGGATTCTAAGAAAGAAATTCCACATGTAAAAAGTATAATACTTGAAAAACATGCATACAATATCTTATGCTACGATTATATATGCATATATATTTAAAATGGAGGAAAAAATTAAATCATAAAATGCCAATTGGGAATAACTCTTAAAACAACCCCAGAAAACTTCCAGAATATTCTATATTGCTTGATGCTCCATTAATCTAGGCTAGGCTAAATTAAACATAAGAGAGTTCAGCTGTGTTTGTTTTTAATTTGCAAAGGAATTTAGTGTTCCTGAATGTGAGAGACTAGAAACCTAGGCTTCAATCAATCAAACATAGTTTGGGCAGCTCTGCCAGGAGCACTAATGGGTATGACCTGCTGTTACACCCCACAGGGCCTTTTGGCAGGGCCTGAAATGTGGGGAGGGAGCAAAGAATAATAGAATGCAGGCGCAGGAAAGAGATGGTGAATTTGAAATTCAGAATCCTTAGCAATGATAGGTTGATTCAATCTGTGGATCTAGTGAAGTTTCCAGGATTTAACTTAAGAGAGACAAATCAAAAGTATTTCTGATTATGATCTCTTGAGAGAAGATGACAATTACATATACTGCTTAAATATAGTACCTAAGTGGTATATATTGTATAACTCAGATCTGCTTGCCATATTTAAAGGAAGATAAAGATAAACCAAGATGTATCTAGAAGAGAACGATAAGAATGGAGAGAACTAGATACTATGCCAGATGAAGCTACTAGAGGTGTTTAGATCAAGAAAAGGAAACTGGGAGTGGAAAAGGAATATATCTCTCTTTAAGTAATTGAAGAGTTGTCATATGAAAGCAGGATGAAAGTTATTCTGCTTGATTCCAGAAGATATAACTAAGAATAATCAATCAATAAATAAAGTGCCTACTATGTGTCAGTGCTCTTAGCTGTGGATGCTATAGCAAGCAGGATACAGGACAATTGGTGATAGCTATAGAAAGATAAACTTTGTTTTAATGTAAATAAAATAATAAACATGAATAATTACCTTAGCTTAATTGGCTTCTTTGGCTAGTAGGGAATCCCTATTACTTGAAGGCTTCAATAATGATTTAGAATAGGTAACATCTAGTCAGGAAATGTTGTGAATAGGATTTTGATAAAATATGAGTAGGATTAGTTAAACTTTTAGGTCATTTCTGATTCAGACATTCCATGATTCTGAATTAATTCCATCTCTTGTTCCAGACAAAAATCTATTTATGGCATTGTGTAAACTTTTGTAGCATCCTTTTGAAAGTACACAATACACACAAATATTTATAAAATATACAATTAGTTCAAGGGTTTGTGATACCAGTTGAATGAGTATTCCACTGCATTGAAGCAGATAGTTGGTCCTGAACATATTGATGGATCACCTTCAAGAGGAGTGGTATTCAAATACATTCAGAGAACTATATAATCTCAGGGTACAAAGAGGCATTTGGAACTAAATAGTCTAAACCTGTACATGAGCAACTATCTCTACAAATATACTGTAAATGGTCAAAGCTTTACTTGAAAAGATAAAGTGCAAAAGAAATTCATCATACATTCTGCATATTTTCATTTCATGGGATGTTTGTTTGCTTCTCTGGTTCAGTTTCCATACTATTAATCCTAAATTTCCCTCTTTGCCACTTCTATTCATACCTCAAAATTGTTTTGGCACCAAGCAGAATAAATCAGATTGCTTTTCAAGGTGACAGTACCTCCAAAGACATCTATCCCTACTTCCTTTAGTTCTTACCATTCCAGGCTAAAGACTCCTAATTTCTTGAACCATATGACCTTTCCTTGAGACTTTTTTTATCATCCTGATTATCTTCTGGATACTCTTTAGTTATTATATTTCACAAATTGTAATGACTAGAGAATAAGTGGTTTGACTGCCAAGAGTAAAGAATTATTACCATCTCTCTAGCACTGTACACTATGCCTATATTAAATTAATCTAATATTCATTAGATTTCTTAGATGTCATATTTGATACTTTACATATTTTGCCTGCCATTCTGAATACTGTTGATCATATTGTCCATTATAACCCCAAATGTTTTCAAACTGTTCTTTAGTCAAGCTTCCTATTTCTTATATTTGGGAAATAGGTTATTGGACCTACATTAAACAAAATTCAATCCTATTGTATTTAATTTCATTAGATTTGGCTCAAATTTTTTCTGACATTTATCAATTTGAAAATAATGCCTCCATTGGCTTTATTAGTCAAACCAGCAATGGGTACAAAATTATGGGCCCCTGACCTAGAGAACTCTTTTTTTCAGGTGACATCAAATAAAGAATTATTTTTTCTGTCTCTGTTAATTCAATAATTCCTTTATTCCCTCTAATTTTACAATCCCTATACATTTCTTCATTTCCTACAAGAATAGAAGAACAGTCTTGGCAAATAGGTGCTAAATTCTATCATTTTTAAAAGCATTACTTGTTTCATAATTTTATAAATTCCATTTAAACAATGAAATAGATTGACATTATCAGATCTCAGTGAATTCATGTTGACTTTTTATAATACTACTTACTTTATTGAATGTTCAATAGTTATTCTTTTAATAACATTTTAAATTTTCCTCCTCCTCCTCTTACTCCTTCTCCTCCTCTTTCTTTTCCTCTTCTTCCTTCATCCCCTTGTTCTCCTCCCTCTTCTGATTATTCAAGATAGAGTTTTCTTGGCAAGGATACTGGAGTAATTTCCTATTTTCTTCTCCAATTCATTGTACAGATGAGGAAACTGAGGCATGCAATGTTAAGTGACTTTCTAAGGCTCATAATTTCTCTGACACCAGATTTGAATTCAGGAAAATGAGTCTTCTTACTACAAGCTTCTCACTCCATCAACTGTGCTGTTTAATTGTCTTTAGTAAATGCTTACTAAATGTTTATTGATTTGAATTGAATTAAGCTATTTCCAGGAATGAAAATGAAGCACTCTGTTCTGGTTTTCGCTAAATGTATTATATTCCTCTTCCCTTTTAAATTTGGACACTATGTTTTCTTTAGAAATACGATACTTCTCTTTTTTTCTACCATATCATGATGATAATGATGATAGCAGCCAGAATTTATGTGTGTTAAAGAAAAGTGGTTTAACTTATTCATACTAACTTACTCAGCCATTTTCCAAGTTATGGGCATCTATTCAGTTTCCAGTTTCTTGTAACTACAAAAAAGGCTGCTACAAACTTTTTTGTACATGTGGATCCTTTCTCTTTTTTATGATCTCTTTGGGATACAGATCCAGTGAAGACACTCCTGGATCAAAGGGTATGCATTTGAACATAGGTCCATATTGCTCTCCAGAATGGTTGGATAACTTCACAACTCCAGCAACAATTGATTAGTGTCTCACTTTCAGACATCTTTTCCAACATTTATAATTTTTTCCTGTGATTTTAGCCAATCTGAGAGGGGTATAGTGGTACCTCAGACTTGTCTTGACTTGCATTTCTCTGCTCAATAGTGACTTGGAGCATTTTTTCATATGATTCGATGTAGTTTTAATTCCTTCATCTGAAAATTGTCTGTTCAGAGCCTTTGACCTATTATCAATTGGAGAAAGGCTTGAATTCTTATAAACTTGAATGAATTCTCTGTATATTTTCAAAATGAAGCTTTTATCATGTCACTTAGATGAAAATATTTTTCCAGCTTATTGCTTCCCTTCTAATTTTATATACATTGATTTTATTTGTACAAAAATATTTTAACTAAATATTTTGGATTCCATAATATACTCCCATTCTTCTTTGGCCACAAATTCCTTCCTTTTCCATAGCTCTGAGAGATAGACTATCCTTTGTTCTTCCAATTTGCTCATTGTTCATATTATGTTCATGTAGTTCCTGACTTTGCTTTGTCAGGTAGACTCTCAATTATTATATATTACGTACACTTATTTTAATTGGAACTTCTCTTTGTGTCTTTTGCTGCTGGACTTTGTTGGTAATATACAGGAATGCTGATAATTTATGTGGATTTATTTTTTAACTGGCAACTTTGTTAAAGTTTTGAATTGTTTCTAGTAGTTTTTCAGTTGATTATCTAGGATTCTATAAGTATACCATCATATATTCTGCAAAGACTAGTAATTTGATTTCCTCATTACCTACTCTAATTCTTTTAACTCCTTTTACTTCTCTTATTTATAAAGCTAACATTTCTAATACAATATTGAATAGGAATGGTGATAGTGAGCAAACTCATTTCACCACTGATCTTATTGGGCATGTTTCTTATTCATCTCCATTGCAAAGGATGATTGCTGATGGATTTAAATAGATGCTACTGATCATTTAAAGGAAAACTTCATTTATTCCTATACTCTCTAGTGATTTTTAATAAAAATGGGTGTCAGATTTTGTCAAATGCTTTTTCTGCATTTATTGATGTCTGTTCATATCCTGGTTCTGCTCATTTCACTTAGCATCAGTTCACGTAAGTCTATCCAGGCCTTTCTGAATTCATCCTGCTAATAGTTTCTTATAGAACAATAATATTCCCGAATATTCATATACCATAATTTATTCAGCCATTCTCCAATTGATGGGCATCCATTCAGTTTCCAGTTTTTTGCCACTACAAAAAGGGCTCTTATAAACATTTTTGCACATGTAGATCCCTTTCCCTCCTTTAAGATCTCTTTGGGATGCAAATCCAGTAAAAACACTGCTGATCAAGGGTATGCACAGTTTGAAAACTTTTTGAGAGTAGTTCCAAATTGCTCTCCAGAATGGTTGGATCCATTCACAATTCCACCAACAATGTATTAGTGTCCCAGTTTTTACACATCTCTTCCAACAATTGTCATTATCTTTTCCTGTCATCTTAGCCAATCTGACAGGTGTGTAGAGGTGTCTAAGAGTTGTCCTAATTTGCATTTCTCTAATCAATAGTAATTTAGAGCATCTTTTCATATGATTAGAAATGATTTTAATTTCTTCATCTCAAAATTGTCAGTTCATATCTTTTGCCCATTTATCAATTGGAGAATGGCATTTGAATTCTTATAAATTTGAGTCAATTCTCTATTTTAGAAATGAGGCTTTTATCAGAACCCTTAAATATAAAAATATGTTTCCAATTTATTGCTTCCCTTCTAATCTTATCTGCATTAATTTTGTTTGTACAAAACCTTTTTAATTTAATACAATAAAAATATTTATTTTGTGATCAATAAAGATATCCAGTTCTTTGGTCACAAATTCCTTCTTATTCCACATGTCTCAGAGGTAAATTATCTTATGTTCTTCTAATTGGTTTATAATATCATTATTTATGTCTAGCTCATGAATCCATTTCAACCTTAATAATTTCCAATTTTCCCAGCAGTTTTTGTCAAATAATGAGTTCTTATCCCAAAGGCTGGGACCTTTGGATTTCTCAAACACTAGATGACTATAGTCATTGACTATTTTGTCCTGTGAATGTAACCTATTTCATTGATCAACTAATCTATTTCTTAGACAGTACCAAATGGTTTTGATGACCACTACTTTATAATATAGTTTTAGATTTAGTACAGCTAAACCATCTTTGTTTACATTTTTGTGGGTTCTGTCAGTCCAGAACTTTTGGGATTCTCTAATTAATGATCATGTCATTTACAAAAAGTGGTAATTTTATTTCTTCTTTGCTAAGGCTTATTTTAAAATTCTCTTGTTTTTATTACTAAAACTGCTATTTCTACAATGATATGGAATATCAGTATTGACACTAGATATCCTTCCTTTACCTCTGTCTCTTAGGGAGGTAGTTCTCTATTGATTTCCAGTTATAGATACTATTAGTTTTTTTATTAGTATTTACCATGCTAAGAAAATGTGCATTTATTCCTATAACTTAATATTTTAGAAAAAGGTAATATGCCAAAAACTTTTCATTTATCTATTGATATGAAAGTGAGATTTATATAATTTTAATAATGTTATCTCTTCAGAGCTACCATAATGTTGAATCACCCTGAATTCCTAGTGCAAATCCAATATGGATTTTAGGTGGAAATGATTTACTATGTTGTCATAGCCTTTTGATATATATTATTTACTATTTAAATGTATTCATGAGGGATAGTGGGGGCTATACTATTTTCTTTTTTGCTCTGTTTTGCATTTCTTTATTTTAGATTATCAAGGCTATATTTGTCCTATGAAAGAAGTTTGAATGTGTCACTTTTTGTATTTCTGCAATTTTACCAGTAATAATACCGGGGTTATATTTTGAATGTCTTAAAGAATTCACTTATAAATATATCCTAATTTTTTACTTTCTTGCTACCCTTCTTAAATTACTTTATCATTTGTTTAGTCTTTTCTGATACTATATTATTTAAATTATTTCTTACACTGTTAATCTGAATATTTAATATATTTCAAATAATGATACCTTTCCTTCACTGTGAGAGTGAGCAATGTGGGAAAACTCAGAAAAAATGGTCCCAACTCTCAAAGACTATGCATTCTATCCCTACAAAAGTCAGACACACATGTTTAGATCCTTCCCAAGCCTGGCAAATATTACATATTCAAATCTGCCTTTTAGACTTTAACATATACTTCAAATGTGAAGCCTTTCTTGATATCTGAACTTCTTAGTGCTTTCTTCATTCTTTGTTTATCTTTCTTCTTCTGTTTTATCTACCTATCTATCTATCTATCTATCTATCTATCTATCTATGTACATTCACACATATGCATATTGACAAACATATTTACTGTAAATAAAATCATATATAGTAAATTATATCTTATGAATGTATTAAATATAGGGCTTTTTACATGTAATATATATGTACACGCATATAATCACACACACATAATGCAATCTAGAAAGAAGTCACTAGAAGCTTCAGGAATCAGGAAAGTTTCAGATAAGTTGCAGTAATTGAACTAAGGTTTGATCCTAAGAGGCAGAGGTAAAAGAAGAATATTTATCAGGCATAAGAAGGAAGTGGGGTAGTTCAGGCATAGTTTGGGCAAAATTAAGCAATATTTCCATTTGTAATTTTAATTTGGCTTTTCAAATTGGATTCTTTCTTGCTTTTTAATCAAATAAATCTAAAAACAATACCACTCCATTGTTTGACATGCCATATGATGTACATGATGATTTCTGACTTTCTAGGCCCATATTTTCTCAATATTACTGTTTAGAATATGTACAAAAATAATGTTCACTGCAGAGATAAATTTCTCCGTGTGTGAAAAACGACACTTGTTCTCATCAGTTCCATTTCAGGCTGACATCACCAAAATAGAGGCTTTTGCTGGAAGCTCCTCTGCAACAATGTCTTTTAAAGCTCTCAGGCCAGCTTTAATGGTGGTAAAATATTTAGAATTTTTTAATGCAGGAGACGAAATAGAATAATGCATGAAACCAATAAATAAATAAGCAGACAAATAGGTTCTGTAGACAGATAGTGGAGCTTTTATAAAGAGATCGACCACAGAGGTCTTAAAGTCAGTTTGATAGTTTTTTATTAGTGGTGGGTGAGGATGTTAAACAGTTAGTCATCACAGCCTCCTGAAGAGCAAGGAGGAAATAGTGGTGAAGTATATGACCAAGTAAAAGAGGCATGATAACCACAATTATAAATATTGAGCCTAGTGGAAGGAATTTATAATGAATGGATGCAATTTCTGGCTTTGGGTGGGGTAGACCTCAAGCGAGGTAGAAATCTTTCCTCCCATTCAGGACGTTTTCTCTCATTACTCTCTGGAACACCATAGTACCTGGTAAAAAGAAGGGTTATCACACTAGAAATTATACTGCTAGGAATTTGATCCTGGATTGTACTTTACTATATTGGTGGCTTTGAGACAGCATGATTCTCTAGAAAGAACATTGATTCTGAAGTCATAAAGCCTGGTTCAAATCCTACCTCAGGTGGTATTTACATATGTGAAATTTTGCAAATCATAACCTCACTGAACCTCAGTTTCCTCATCTGAAATACAGTTTGGTTGGATTACATGGTCTTTAAAGTCATTTCTATCTATACATCTATGGTCCCATAAATGTAATATGTATCTCTGATTCTTATTTTACTGATTGCTTAAATGAGAAAAAATCCTGTTACACTTACCTCACACAATCGTGGTGAAAAACCATGTGAAATAATATATTCTGTACTTTGCATCTATAAAATGGTCCATAGATGTCAATTACTGCTATCAGTTTTAGAAGATTTCCTTTCCAAGAGGATTTCAAATTATGCTTGATCGCTAATACTTAATGCCCTTGACTTGTAGATGTTCCTAATTCTAACCAAACTGAACTTTAAAAGGAAGAATTATTTTATTATGACTTTTATTCCTTTCTTTTGAAAAATCAATCTCAATTTTTTTCCTGTTATTTTAACACAAAAAATTTTATAACCTCAAAAATATTTCACCTCCATTTCTTTCTTATTGAAATTTAAGAGGGTACCTATAGTAAATAATCTTCACCTGGATCATCTTTATCCTTTTCTTTTTGTACTCATAATGCCTGCTTTTTGGTATACAACTTACCATTAATTACTAATTCATGTGACACATATGTTATCCTATTCCTCATTCTAAACTGTTCTTTGAAAATGACATAGAAGGAAGGGCATTTGGCTCTATAGAGAATTAATTAGCATGTAATTCTCAGTATATCATCGAGTGTTAATTAGCACTTAAACCATCTTCTTGTGCATGACCTGCTGATTTGAATATAGTGTTCTGTTACTGTGACTCTAGGGTGAAGTAACTTGAAAGAATATTCTCCATCCTCATTTTAAAAATGAAATTTGGTGCCCACAACTCCATTACCCTTGCATTTTGTTGAGCCACCACATGTTTTTCTTATCTTTGTCCCACTCCAATCTATTTCAGAGGCAACCGGTCTTTTCTTTTTTATGAGAAAACAAAATTCTTTCTAACTGATCAGAAGAAATGGGGAAAAAACCACTAGAACCTTTTAAAAAGGATAATTTCTTTTATGTTTAGTTATTTACCTTCCCTAGTGTGATATTTTATATAACTGTGAGAAAACTCACCTTAGATATTGTTCTATTTGTTTCATATTGGAGATGTGACAAATCACTCTATATGCTAGGTCTTTTAGGAAAAGGAATGAGGTAGAAATATGAAAAAAGTTATCTCCTAAAAGTCAATTTTGAATCTTATCTATATTTAAAGTTCTTCAAATTTTACGGTAAGGATTGTATCTTCTAGATTAACATTGAAAGTATCTAGAATACTTTTTGACTTTCTCATATGTTGAAGCTAAACTCTATTCTATGCTGGGGAAGGAGACAAAATTTCTCTTCTCAAAATAATTACAACTAATGACTGCTCCCAGTAGATAGCTTTCTACTTCTGTTAACTTCATCTTTCTTAATTGGATGATATAGGCTTCCCAAGAAATAAACTAGTCTGATAGTAAGAAAGAAGGGGAGGTAAGTAATAATAATAGTTAAGATATATGTAATATTTATTAAATGTCATGGAATTTTACAATTATTCTCTCAGCTAATCCTCACAACAACCCTGGGAGGTATACAATTATCCCCATTTTACAGATGAGAAAAAGGAGAGATTGAATGACTTACCCAGAATCTGATGTAGTATTTCTATTCAGGACTTCCTGCCTTAGCAGCACCTAACTGCCTCTTACACTAATTCATCTGTAATCCTAAAATACTGAACTTCTAGAGAGCTTTGGGAACTATGACAAAATAGACTTTGAGACATAGATGAATAATATTTTGTGTTATAATTTCCTAAATTATCTTATCTTTTTTAAAAGTGAATTTCCTTTTTTGTTTGTTTTTATTCAGTCCTCCACTTTTCTTATTCTATTCTGAAGGACACCATGCCATACAAAAAGTTCAGCAAGACTGGCAAGCATGTCAAACAGATGTAACATTTTCAGTACTTCACATTCATTGTATTTCACCTCTTTAAAAAAAGATGATTGATATTTCCCCTTATAGTTCTTCTTTGGGACTTATAATGTTCATTTAATTTTCAGTATTAAGTATTATTATTTTGTTTGATTTGATTTTTTCCATTTTGGTTATTGTAGTCATTTTGTATTATTTTGTGAGTTCCTGTTTCATAAATTAGTGTATTTAAATGTATTTTTCTATATTTATGTACTTTATAGCATTTCTTTTCCATTACAAAAATGAAAAAAATTTCTTTATACCTGAATACCTCCAAAGTTAATACTTTTCTTTTCCCCCCAGTTCATTGCAACAACAAAAAGTATTATACCTGATTTATTGTCATTGATTTAGCAGTGGAATCAATTTCAGAATATGAATCTGTTTATTAAATACTTTTCTACAATTCCAAATTATTTTCTGAAATAATTCAATCAATTCACATTTGGATATGAGAAACTATTTAGTTCAGTTCCTTCATTTTTACACCATTAATTTGAACCCAGATCCTCTGACATTAGATCTCATATTGTTTCAATTGTGCCAAACTGTCCCCTTAAAATTTAAAGATATATATATATATATATATATAATACACATATATACATAAATTATTATTTTATTATTACTGCTTTGTTCTGGGAGAATTTGGTTCCCTAGGTTATGCTTTGAATTAATAATTGTTTCATCATCATAATTTTACTTAGTGTGTTTCTAGAATTATTCTTCCCTCTGACTTCATTAATCCAATTACTTTTCATTTGCTTTTTCAACTTGACATACATGTGGAAGTCTATGAAGAACTATGAGAAACTGCAAATTCCAACTTGGCTCCCCTAGATATCACTTCAAATGAAAATGGTTAGGCTAAAATTTATAAGGATTGCCCTCCCACAGTCATAATTTCCTTTATCCCTAGGGAAGGTATCCATAACAATTCTTTGTGATCATAACAACATCTGCATTTTTCCAGCCCAAACTCAGCTTAGTATCAGTCATGTAATGACAGGATTTTGACCCAGTCAGAAACAGAAAATTCAATTTAAGTCAGTTTCTAGGTAAAGTAATACATTAATTTGGGTTGATACAATGATAAAAATGTTAACTCATCTTTTCATTCCTCACAGGCCTCTATTTCTTTTATGACTTCATTTGATTTCCTTTTTACTTTCCTGTACCAGTATATGCACTGACATCTATGTCTTCATGAGTAGGAACATCTTAGAGTTTAATGAAGCAGCCTAGAAATGTACAAGCTATAAATTGACAACTGTTTTGCCTTTTTTATGCATTGTCATGATGAAGAGTGTAGCATAAATAATGGAGAAATGTTTTAAAATAAACTCTTGGGGAATTGCTGTCTAATGGTGCTAAAATCTACTGCTCCATGAAGTTGGAAACAATGGTTTATAGTCTATGATATTTCAGGTGACAAGCAAGAGGCAAGTTAAACCTTTTCAGTCTGAATGGCTTTGGAGAGATTCTGTTCCTGAATGTCATGGAAATTCAATAGAGATGATATATTCCGTGACACATGCCTTTGAGGGACCTCAAATCTTCTCATTGTAGTATAACTCCTATTGCATAATGACAGTGGGATATCTTCTGGAGACTTCATTAAGACCTTTGATTCTCTGATATTATGGGTCTATAACCTTTTGTTTTAATTTTAATGTTACATATAAAAATCTATGAAATTACTTGCACTGTTAAAAAGGGTAATTTTCCAAGGAATGTTACTTTATACATTTTATATACTTTGATACTGACTTTTACTTTTGACTTCATATTAGGTGAATGAGTCAAGTTATTTAATTTATTCAGGATTTATGTTCATAAAATTCTAAGTTTGGAAGGGTTCTTAGAAGTCATCTAGCTAAAATCCCTATCTCAGGAAGAATAACCTTGTCTCAGTAAGCTTAAGCTGTCATGGGGATTAAAGGGATTTTCACAGAAGTGCAGTGGATACTAAAAGGGATAGTCCTTTATTAGGCATGTGTCTAATTCTCATAAGACTTAAGGCCTAACATTACATATCTATAGGAGAGAAATATAGAGGAGGGTTAAGGGACAATGAAGAGAGCTTACAATCAGAGATTATACTGGCTCTCCAGTGCAATAGTTTTCAGGGAAAAAAAAAACAAAACAAAAAACAGGACAAAGATAATTCAGGAATAACATCATAATAACAGTTTTGTAGATCAACTGCCAAAGACTCAGCTTTTCTTAGTTTAAGTGTGAATTGACTTGCATCTCTGGCACCTCTGCAAAGGTACAACTTGGTTTCAGGAGTCAAGCAATACATTTTATAGAGTTGGGTAGATTTTCTTTCAGTTGTATAGAATTAATTATAATTTTGTAATATGAGGAATTGAGATTCTAAGGATTGGCTGATCATGTACAGCTGAGTACAAGCATTAGATATGCAAATTTCTATTCATTTCACATTAGTTCCTCAAAGTATTTCCAGGTTTTTCTGAAAGCATCTTGCTCATCATTTCTTATAATACAATAATGTTCCATAATAATCAAATAGTAGCACTTATTCATCCATTTGCCAATTGAAGATCATGTTCTAAATTCTTTGCTACTAATAAAAGTGCTGCTGTAAGTATTTTTGTATAAAAGATAATTTTTCCTTTAAAAAAAAATTCGAGTAGTACTATTGCTAGATCAAAGGGCAGGTACATTTTTATAGCTTTTTGGGCATAGTTCCGAATTGCTCTCCAGAATGCTGGAATCTGACAACAGTACATTAGTATATCAATTTTCCTACATCCCTGCCTGTATTTGACTTTTCAGGGAGGCTTGGAGAGACTTACATGAGGAGAACGAGGAGATCATTATACACAACAACAACAAGATTATATGATGATCAGTTCTGATGGGCGGGACTGTTTCCAACAATGAGATGATTGAGGCCAGTTCCAATGATCTTGTGACAAAGAGAATCATCTACACCCAGAGAAAGGACTATGGGAAATGAGTGTGGATAACAACCCAGAATTTTCACTCTTTTTATTTGCTTGTATTTTGTTTTCTTATTCATTTTCTTTCCTTTTGGATCTGATTTTTCTTGTACAGCAAGATAATTATATAAAAAGGTATACATATATTGTATTTAATATATATTTTACCATATTTAACATATATTGGTTTGCTTGCCATATAGGGGAGGGCATGGGGGAAAGGAGTGGAAAATTGAAACATATTAGCTTATCTGATAAATATCAGATAAGCTAGAAAGCTGTTTTAATTTCCAATTTTCTACTCAGTAGTGATCTAGAATATTTTTTAAGATGGCTTTGATTACTTTGTATGAAAACTGCTTTTTCATATTATTTTTGATTACTTGTGAATTGGAGAGTGATTTCATTTATAAATATGGCTTCATTCTCTATATATTTAGTTTTATTGCAGCTTTTTATTTTCAAAATATATGCATGGATAATTTTTCAACACTGACCCTTGCAAAACCTTGTGTTCCAAACTTCCCCCCGCTTTCTCCTCACTCCCTCCATTAAATGGCAAGTAATGCAATATGTGTTAAACATGTTAAATGTATGTTACATCCAATGCATATATACATATTTATACAATTATCATGCTGCACAAGAAAAATCAGATCAAAAAGGAAAGAAAATGAGAAAGAAAACAAAATATAAGCAAACAACAAAAAGACTGAAAATGTTATGTTGTGATCCACATTAAGTTCACACAGCCTTCTCTGTGGGTATAGATGGTTTACTTCATGATAAGACCATTGGAATTGGCCTGAATCATCTCATTATTGAAAAGAGCCATGTCCAACAGAATTAATCATCACAAAATCTTGTTGTTTCCATGTACAATAATCTCCTGATTCTGCTCACTTCACTCAGCATCAGCTCATGTAAGTCTCTTCAGGCCTCTCTGAAATCATCCTGCTGGTCGTTTCTTATAGAACAATAATATTCCATAACATTCATATACCATAGTTTATTCAGCCATTCTCCAATTGATGGGCATCCTTTCAGTTTCCAGTTTCTAGCCACTACAACAAGGGCTACCACAAACATTTTTGCACATGTGGGGCCCTTTCCTTCCTTTAAGATCTCGTTGGGATATAAGCCCAATAGAAACACTGCTGGGTCAAAGGATATGCGCAGTTTGATAACTTTTTGAGCATTGTTCCGAATTGCTCTCTAGAATGGTTGGATCCGTTCACAGTTCCACCAACAATGTGTTAGTGTCCTAGTTTTCCCTTATCACCTGCAACATTCATCATTATCTTTTTCTGTCATCTTAACCAATCTGAGAGGTGTGTATTGGCACCTGAATTTTGCAAAAGTTATTAAACTCATAATATATTCTTTGACTCTCACCAAAAAATATTCTGAACATCTTTCATGTCCAGTGATTTCATATTTATATGTTATCTAATATGAAGAGAAAACTACCTCTCCCAGTCCAGATCATCAAAAGTTGGACCAGATAATTTTAAAGCATAAGTAATTACCCTATGATCACAAAATCATTAGATGTCCCAGGTAGAATTTTAACATGTATCAACATGAATCTAAGGCTAATCCTCTATCATCTATCCATCCTAAAGTGTGTCAAATAAATGATCTTTACCTAAGTTATGGTTTACAACACTCCCAGTGCTCTTGAACCAGGTTAAAATGTAATTCAGAAACATTTAACAAAATAAGTCAAAGTACAATGAAACATGTGCAATGTTAATCTGTGCTTTCCAAAGTCAATATGGGGCCCACAGTGCTCCTTATATTTGATTTAGTGGCACCCAATTCCTGAGTTTGATCCATCTCACCTTAGTATTTTTCATTCAAAAGGAAATATTATAGATCCTATTATCCTATTTTACAGATAAGTAAATTAAGCTTAGGAGTTTAATGTACTTTCCCATATAAAACAAGCAGATCAAGAGATTGCTAGTCAGGACCACACTTAGGAGAATCAATCAATGTTCCAAATATCATCTATCAATCCATTTTGAAGTATATATAAAGTGCCTATTATGTTTTAAGTATTATGCTTATTTTTGGAGATATACAGACAAAATTAAAACTATTCTTATTCTTGAAGAGCTTATATTCAAATTAAGGAAAAATCAGATGCAACTATAATTAGATACAAAACATTTATCAAGTAAATAAGTTATTAGGGAAGGAGAAGCACTATCATTCAGAGGATCAGAAAATTTTTAAAGCAGAAGACACTGTATGAACTGAGATCAACAAGATAATAAGTATATATAAAAGAACTACAATTCAGTTGACCAGTGGCAATAACATCTCCACTGGAAACATCCAATGAATTTGGGAAAATTGAGGTCCCATCCCTTCTGACTGAATGTTTGAATAAAATGGAGTACCTGGTGGTGTTCATCCAGTAAGAAGTAATCATTAGACAAGAATTGAACTTATTAATTAAAAGAATACAAATTCAACAAGAGTAAAGTCCTGTGCTGTCAGAAGTTTCTCAACAGATAAACCAAGAATCTTAGTCATCAATGCTAGTCTTTCTTCAGTGTATGCAACTTTTTAATTCTTAATAAATTATATTTTATTGTTTCCAATTATAGGCAAAAATAATTTTCAACATTCCCTTTTTATAAGATTTTGAGTTTTCAATTTTTTTTCTCTCTTTCTCCTTTCCACTCCCCTTTCCCAAGATTGCAAGCCATCTGATATAGATTACATATGTGCAATCATGTAAACATATTTCTACATTAGTTGTATTGTGAAAAAAGAAAAAAAACAAACGGGGAATGTATGCAACTTTTTAAAATTAAAAGGTCCACTTTGAGAGAAAAGCAGAAGTGAGAAAATTACAAAAGATTCATATGTATAATTCTTCAGGGCATAATATGGGTTAATCCATTTTTTAATGAGTCCTTGGGAATAATTAACATTTCCTATCCTTTCAAAACTTAAAGTGTCTACTCCTCCTTTTGTCCTGTGTAGCTGAATCTAGTTGATTTTAAAATGAACATATTTAAGACCTCCCAAGTATCTTACACAAATGATAATTCTGAGGGCTTAGAAGCCTATGGAAACCATGCTGGCAGCTCATAGATAGTAAACAATGACCCACCCATGGCCTTGGCTATTACATGTTTTGAAAATGAAGGTTAGGGCTCTTAGGTTAACTCATCTCCTTTCAGAACAGCATGATGGGATCTTTAACTCCACTTGAGCAGCCACTAGAGGCAAGTTGAGGAGACCTGAGGTTAATGTCTCAGCTGAAGGGCAGACAGGCAGAACCATTATTAATACTGTACAAGCTAAGAGCTCCACCTCAGAGCAGTTAAAGCATTGACAATGGGCAGTGGCAGTTTATAATTTATAAGGAGGGAAATGGAATGAGACTCATTTTTTTTCTGGGAAGAAAATAAAGTCATAACACATTTACAGCTGATGCACAGTTCCCCTTAAGTGCCTGCGAGAGTGTTCTGTTAATGATGATCATGGCTTAGAAGGGATCGACAGATATGTAAAAATGCATCATATTTTTCCTTCTTCTGCAGAAAAAAGCACATGATGTCCTTTGGACAAACTTGCACAAACATGTTCTCATAATTAAAACTGTTTTAATCAAAGCCATAATATTGTATGAAGCCATATGGTCATGTTTAAAGTGATAATTCTTAGTCATGATTTTATAGCATACCCTGGGAATGTCATGAAATCAACTTGAAATTAATTAAAAGTGGGGGGCGGAGCCAAGATGGCGAACTGCGGACAGCTTTCTCTGTGAACTCCCAGGACATTCCCTCAAACCCAGACAAAGTAAGCCTTCCAACTGGTCTCTGAGTGAGGGCCCAGCCAAGCATTTGGACTACAACACACTTCCATCAAAGATCTACCTTGAAAGAACTCCGGAGAAGGTTAGCCTCAGGGGAAATCAGCCGCTGGTCTCGATCAGACTCCAGTCAGGGCGGAAGTCAGGGCTGCGATAGAGGGGCGGATTTTGGGCACCCAGGAAGCCCCTGGGAGACGCCTGGGCCACTTTGCTCTGCTTGCGGGCAGGTGCTTTGGCAGATCTGCCTTTGGAAAAGGGTGGATCGAGAACAGCTGAAAACGTGGTCCTACTGCGAATCTAGCCCGACCAGCCTCAGACCGGAAGTCAACTGGGCAAACTGCCCCAGGGCAAATACAAATTGTTGCAGTTGTCTCTGGTTTTGACCAATATCCCAACTTTAAATCATGAGCAAGAAGCAGAAGAGAGCTCTCACCATAGAAAGCTTTTACAGAGAAAAAATAGAACAGTCCCCAGATCCTGACATTATGAAAATCCCAGATGAAGCCACAAAGGCAGACTTAAGTTGGTCTCCCTTTC
>JAJPUD010010867.1:720-16488 GCA_023553655.1 Myrmecobius fasciatus
CCCCCTTTCCCTCCTGTTTCCTTATAAGTACATCTATTATTTCCTCAGAGCCAAATCTGATGAGATGGAGATTAACCCAGTTCTCATTCCCCTCCCTTTTTTCCCCTCAATAATTATAGGTTTTCTTTGCCTCTACATGTGATGTAATTTCCCTTATTTTACCTCCTTTTCCTCTTCTTCCAGTGTTATCCCTTGTCTACCTCTAATTTCTTTTTCAGTTTATCATATCATAATAATCACAAAATCACAATAATCATATCATAATAATCATAAAATTACAGTAATCATAATCATAATGTAATAATAGATTCATAAAATCAACCCTCATTCTATAAGTATCTATAACATAAATATAGTTCTCAAGAATTTTTTGTTGTTTTTTTTTCTTGTTACCTTTTTATGTTTCTCTTGTGTTCTGCGTTTGTAGATCAAATTTTTTGTTCAGTTCTGGTCTTTTCAGTAGAAATAAGTGAAATTCTCCTATATCATTGAATGACCATCTTCTAACCTGGAAGATAATGCTCATTCTAGCTGGGTAACTTATTCTTGGCTGTAATCCAAATTTCTTTGCCCTTCGGAATATCTGATTCCAGGCCCTTCAATCCTTCAAAGTTGAAGCTGCTAGATCCCGTGTGATCCTAATTGTGGCTCCCCGATATTTAAATTGTTTCTTTCTGGCTTCTCATAATATCTTTTCCTTGGTATGATAGTTCTGGAATTTAGCCACGAGACAATTTCTTTAAATCTATTGATTTAGGTATATTCTGGATCAAAGCTTGGAAGTTTTAGTTTTTAAAAAACAACATTTTCCATACAGGACTAGAGCCTAACAGAATGTTAACTTCATTTTCTGTGTTTTGTTTTTCACTTACTTAAACTATTCACATTTCATGTCAAGACCAAAAGTTTCTTGAGAGACTGAGGGAAGAAAAGACTCACATGGGCACTCTGTATTTCTTTGTAGAGGGTGGCTAAATTACTATCATTTTTTTGTGGGAAAAGGGCAAAATCCATATAGTAAAAGAGAACTTATAAGAACTTTCTAAACTTAAATAAAATAGACTTTTTGGAGAGAGATTTCCATCATGCAGGTAAGAAGGAATAAGTCTGAATAATATACTTAGTATTGGAGGTAATTTCACCTGACTTTTGTTCAGTTGTCTCTTATTAGATGTGGTAGCTCATAGTTTCTCCTAGGACTAAAATATCATTAGCCTATCCTTATCATAGGAACATTGTAGTTTCTGTACCCAACCAAATTGGATCTGGGTGGGTGAGCAAGCAGAACAAATCATTTACTTTTTTTAAGTTTTTCTTACAAACAGAAATTGTTAGAATAAAGTATTTGTAGATCATGTCTTTCTCATTTCATACCTAGTCTATTACTTTTTTTTGACATCTAGAACTGGATATGTCATTAACATCTCAAAATATACATTTATAAAACAGTTTTTGTTATCATATTCCTCCCTCAAAGCTTCTTCCCAGTTTCCCTATTATTATTGGGGTTATTATGAAGAGGATTTTCACCCATCCTTACACTCTCTGTGTTACTCACCCCACGTTTTGAATCCAATGGCAAATCTTTTTTCCCCCAATTTTCAGAACACCTCTCTTCCAGGCAATCTAATTATATATGATTTTTTTCTGTTTGGAAGGTTTTTTTTGGGGGGGGTATTTCTACTCCTGAAATTATAAACCTCCTCTAGACCCTTATCACTTTTCACTAGGTGTTTTGAAATGGACTCCTAATTGTGCCTCAGATTTCCACTCCAATCTATCTTTTACTCAACTGCCAAACTATCTTTCCTAAAGATCAGATTTGTTCACATCATTCTTCCTACTCAATAAATTCCAAATTCTCCCTATTACTGCCAGCATCAAATGTCAAGTCTTCTGTTTGGTATTTAAAGTTTTTCACAATGTGGTCCCATCTACCTTTCAAATTTTTAACCTAAATCCTTCACTCCCCTCCAGGCTCACTATAATCTAGTAATTTGAAACTATTTATTGTTCCTCATAGATGCTACTCTTCCTATATCTAAGGTTTTGTGCTGACTTTGTAGATTGTTGTCTCTCTATATTTCTGACTCTGAATTTCCCTGGAAGACAGTTTAAATCTTTTGCAGGAAGCCCAAGCTGCTATTGTGCCTAGTAGTTACTAGCGCTTCCCCCTTAATATTACTTTCCATTCATCATGTATGTATATATATATGTATATATCTTGCATATACCTAATTAATATGATGTTATATCCCCTACTAGAAGCTGAGCTTCTTAAGTTCAGGGACTGTTTTTATCTTTCTTTGTATCTTGTCTATTTGCATACTGCTCAGCCTACAGTGAGTATTCTATAAGTACTTGTTGATTTCCACTTAGGTAGCTCAGTTGTGTGACTTTCCATTTGACTTTCAATTCTACCTGGTTTTTGTTTAGATATGTGAGGGTTGCTTGGGACATTAGAAGTCTAAGACAAGGTAAAAAGGTATTCTTTTTAATCCAGGGACAAATTGGTACCTGGCTAGATGGCTTTTTCTATTATTTTAGTAATTTATAAATAAATGCTATTAATCAAAATCATCAGTATAAAATGCTATCACACATATAGCTTCTGGAATCCCTAATAAGGAGGATCCTTTTGTATAAATGTATAGAACTCTGATCTTATTAAATTTTGTGTGTTTCTAGTTAGTTATTTTGGAATCTTCTATTTTGTTCTGCTTGTCATGAAATGACACAAAGTCATTGTGGTCAACTGTTGAAGTATTTCTTATGTCAAAACCAATACATATCTTTGTGTGAGTATACACATATATATGTGTTGAATCATATATACATATATGTATACTCACACAAAGATATGTATTGGTTTTGACATATAAGAAATACTTCTGCAATTGACTACAATGACTTTGTGACACATAATAAAACTTCTATAAGTATCTATAAATAGTAAGAAGAGTAGTATAGAAATAGCTTCTTGAAGCAAGTCATGAATAGAGAAAATTAGGGGATGGGAACAAAACTTTTCTAAATTTTTCCTTAGTTCATAAAGGGATAGTTACAACCGACAAATTTCATCTTAATTCTGTATTATATCAAGTAGAAATGTGGTAGCCAAAACCAACTTGCCATGTTTAATTCTTTGTGTCAGAGCTTATACTATAAGATACTTCTGAGGACTTAATCATCACAATATTGTCATTCCTATCAGAAGATTACTTCCCTCTTGACTCCATCTCCCCTGCTTGCTCTACTTCATCTTCTTCTTTCCCTCTGCTTTATATTTCTTCCTAAGTCTGTTGCAGAGTAATTTAAAAGGTTCTATCCAGCTTAAAATACCATGATCCTCAGTTAACACTGTTGACAAATAAGACAGTAGTAAACTATCATTTTTCTTGTCAGCCTTCAGTGGTTTCTTTCTTTTTTCTCTCTCTAGCTCAAAAAAAAAAAAAAAAACACAAAATTTTCAGACTGGCATTTAAAACCTTCCACAGTCAGACCTTTCCACACTAATTCACTTCACTCTCTTTCACACATTATGATCAAATTGGCCTCAGCCATTCCATTTCTTTTCATCTTTGAAATGACTGCTTACATTGCTGGAATGTTCTTCTACATTTTCTTTGCCTCATAGAATCCTAAGGTTCCTTTGACTCAGGTGCCACTTCCTACAGGGAAGACTTTTTGGGTACTTCTAGGACTTTATTTTTATTAATCTCTAGTAACTTAATCATGACCTTGCTTATAGATGCATAATAAATGTTTATTGAACAAGAGTGGAAACTACCTTTAGGACTGCAGAATTCAGGGGAACTTAGAATTAGTATGTCTTCCTTACTTCTTCCTTATAAAAGAAAGCTTTTATATTTTTTGAGAAATTCTCAAAAGAGGAAAGCTTTGTGACCAGGAAGTAGTTTTTTTTAAATAACTTCTCATTCCAATAAACTACTGGAAAAAGTAACTAGAAATATCTAGACGGCAATGGGTTTATGAACAACAAGTTGCATTAAATTTATGGGAAACAAATCATTCCAACTTTGATGGCTTCTTCTGATGGAATTAGAAAATGTATGAATGCAGTAATATATAATCCTTAGACTTTAATAAAGCATTACACCAGTCTGGGGAAGTATTACCTGAAAAATTAATTTAAATTGTCTTGGAGATGAAGCATCAAATTGGTTCAGAAATGAATAGTGTTTCATGGATTGAAAACCATCAGAATGAGCATAAATAAATCTTAAAGTTAATGGTTTTCCATTGAATTTGTGGGAGCTGTCCAGCAATGGATTAGTTAGGCCTGATCTGACATTTTCATTAGTGTTCTGATAAGATATTATACAATATTGTTGTCAAATTAACAAATGAACTAAATTACATACTGGTTTGCCATAGTAATTATGAAAAATTGATTATCTAATAAATTGATCCTTACCTGAATTTTACTTTCTTCTTTTCCCTACTTTGAAAAAAATGTTACAAAATGGTAGTTTCTTTTTTGCATTTTTATAATTTTAATGATTTTCTTTTACACATTTTTTGTTTTTAATCAGCATTTCCTAGGCTCCCTAGTTTTTTATTCCTGCCTTAATTTTTTTTAGGTTATTCTTCACTTTCTCTTCTACTGTCACAGTCAAATAACTCTCCTGCTCTATCTTCACCCACTCCCAAGTCAAAATGAGTTCTTGAGTCAAGTCTTATATTAGACTACTGACTTGTCTTCTAAAGATAGTCTACTCTAATCAAATATCTGGACAAACAAGGCCCCACAATAATACATTGCTTTTCAAGGTACATGGGTAAATCTTTTTTTTTTCTTGAGCCTATAACTGATTAGGGACACAAAAAACTTGCTCAACAAAGAAGAGAAGTGGAAAGGATGTTTCTATAGATATAGTATACTAGTTTTTCTTCTTCATCCACAATTAGTGCTGTGCCCTGATTGACCTTATGGAGTGATGGCAGGCAGTGAGAATATTTACTATTCAATTCAGAAGGATCTTAGAAATTTTCTTCCTTTAATATCTTCAATTTATAGAAGAAAAAATTGAAATGCAGAGAAATTAAGTAACTTGTTTGAGTTCAGTCAGTCAGTGGTGGAGCTGGTCTTTATACCTGAATCTTCTAATTCTTTTTTGATGTTCCTTCCATTATAGCATAGTGCCTTTCAAGTGACTAATATAAATTCTTAGAACTCAAGAAAGTTAAGGTCCTGAACCAGGTCTTGGACCTAGTTTTGCTCAGGTGAGGTATTCTCTCTTAGTGGTAGTCTTTAAGTAAAGGCTGGATAAACACTTATCATGCATATCATAGAAGAATTTTTTTTTCAATGTAGAGATTGGATAAAGGAAACTAGGTGGTACAGATAGAGAATACTGGGCCTAAAGTCACTTATGTTTCCTGAATTTAGAAACTTACTCAGAAACTTACTAGCTATGGCATCCTAGCAAGTCACTTAATCCAACTTGTTTCAATTTTTGTATGTATAAAATTAGCTATAGAAAGAAATGGCAACCAGATCTATCTGGTTTAGGGAAATTTAAAATAAAATATTAGCGAAGACATTACAACAGATTATCAGCAAGATAATACATTATGACCAAGAGGGATTTATAATAGGAATGCAGGACTGATTCAATGTCAGTTTTGGTATAATCGACCACATAATAACAAAACTAACAAATTACATGATAGTCTCAATAGATGAAGAAAAAGCTTTTGACAAAGTACAGCACCCATTCATATTAAAAACACTAAAGAGAATAGGAATGAATGGAGTTTTCCTTAAAACAATAAGCAGCATCTATCTAAAACCTACAGCAAGCATTATTTTTATTTTTTATTTTTTTTTTGCTTTTTTTGTTGAGGCAATTGGGGTTAAGTGACTTGCCCAGGGTCACACAGCTAGGAAGTGTCTGAGACCAGATTTGAACTCAGGTCCTTCTGACTTCAGGGCTGGTGCTCTAACCACTGTGCCACCTAGCTGCCCCTAGCAAGCATTATTTGTAATGGAAAGAAGCTAGACATATTCCCAATAAGATCAGGGGTGAAACAAAGATGCCTATTATCACCACTTTTATTCAATATTGCACTTGAAATGTTGGCTCTAACAATAAGAAAAGAAAAATGAAATGAAATTAATTAGAGTAGATAATGAACAAATAAAACTATCACTTTTTGGAGATATGATGAAACCTCCTGAAACCTACTGAAAACAGCTTTCGCAAAGTTGGAGGACACAAAATAAACCTGCACAAATCATCAGTATTTCTATTTTACCAACAAAGCCCATCAGCAAGAGTTAGAAAGAAATCATTTTGAATAACTGTGGACAAAATAAAATATTTGGATGTTTGCCTGTGAAGACAAATGCAGGAACTATATGAACAAATTTACAAAACACTTTTCACAAAAATAAAGTCAGTTCTAATCAATTAGAAAATTATCAAGTGCTTATGGGTAAGTTAAACTAATATAATAAAAATGATAATTCTATGTAAATTAGTCTATTTGTTCAATGCCATGCCAATTAAACTCCCCCAAATATCTATAAATAGATATATAAAAATAGCAAATAGATATAGAAAAAGATAGCAAAATTCACCTGGAAGAACAAAAGATCAAGAATATCAAGGGAATTTAAAAAAAAAAACATATAAAGTACAGTGGCCTAGCAGTACCAAACCTAAAATTCTAATGTAAAGCAACAGTCATTAAAAACATATGGTACTGGGTAAGAAATAGTGCAGTAGTTGAATAGAATATGTTAGATTCACAAGATACAATAATCAATGACCATAGTAACTTAGTATTTTATAAACCCCCAAACTCCAGCTTCTGTGATATGAACTCTATTTTACAAAAATTGCTCGGAAATAATATGTCAGAAACTTTGCAAGGATCTAATCTTACACTCCATTCTGAAATAATGATTTGGTGTAAAGGGTGACAGTATAAGCAAATTAGAAGAGCAAGAGAGTTTACCTGTCATATCTTTGGAGAAGGGAGGAATGTTGGCCAAAGAACTAGGGAACATTATGAAATGAAAAATAGACAACTTTGATTACATTAAATTAAAAAGTTTTTCAACAAATAAAATCAACACAGCCAAGATTAGGAGGAAAGCTGAAAGTTGGGAGAAATTTTTCACAGCCAATGTTTCTGATAAAGACGTCATTTCTTTTTTTCCCTTTTTTAAATGAAATGTTTTTTATTTTCAAAACATGCAAAAGTGGAGCCAAGATGGAAGAAATCAGACAGGACTCTCTCTGTAACCTCCTCTAACCTTCCCTCAAACCAACAGCAGATGAAGCCTCTAGACTGTTTTTGAAGTCAAAGAATAAACAAATATCTGGAGTACAATACCTTTCTAGAAGAAGATACCCTGGAAGAACTTCAAAACAGGTCTGTTTCAATCTGGCAAGGGGTGGTCTGCTGAACCCAGACTGCAGCACAGGGAGACCGGGGCAGGGAGTTGGAGCATTGTGGCTTCCACTTACCTGGGAGTCTTCTGTGAGCCTCTTGGGCTAATCTGTCCTGCAGATGGTTTGGCAGATCTGCTTTTTGTGGGGGGTAGATTGTGAACCACTGAGCCCCAGAAGAGCACTGGACCTAGCTGTCATTACCCAGCACTCTAAAGCAATCAGTCCATCAGCAGAACTGCCCAGCGCCTGAGAATGGCAGAACTGCCCCAGGGCAAATTAAAGCAGCTGTCCCTCCTTTGCCTTGAATAGACCTAAAGACTTAGAACAAAAAAACAAAAAGAACTCTCACCATAGACAGCTTATATATATAAGGATTTCTACGAAGATTGCGTAAAGGATCTTTTTTTTTTTTTTTGGCATCACTAATACTTTATTTAAGAAAAGAATTAAGACATACTAGATAAAGTCAACCTCAAATAACATCACCAAAATCGATTACATTTTAACGGACTGGAAATGATTACTTATGTGGTAATCTTTTTTTTTTATTTGCATAACATATGTGTGGGTAATTCTTCAACATTAACCCTTACATAGCTTTCTGTTACAAATTTTTCCCCCCAACTCCCTACCCCTCCCCTAGACGGCAGGATATCCACTACATGTTAATTATGTTAAAATATTGGCAAATCGAATATATATATATACATATTTCCAAACTTATTATTGTTGTGCAAGAAAAATCTTATCTACACAAAAGATATATCAGATAAAGGAAACACAATGTAAGCAAACATCAATCAAGGAGTATGAGAATGTTATATTGTGGTCCACATTTCACATCCCTCTCTCTGGGTGTATATGGTTTTCTTCAGTGAACAATTGGAGGTGGTTTGAAACATTTCATTGTTGAAGAGAGCCATGTCCATCAGAATTGATCGTCACTTAGTACTGTTGTTGCCGTGTATAATGATCTCGTGGTTCTGCTCATTTCACTCAGCATCAGTTCATGCAAGTCTCTCCAAGCCTCTCTGAAATCGTCTTGCTGGTCATTTCTTACAGAACAATAATATTCCATAATATTCATATACCATAATTTATTCAGCCATTCTCCAATTGAAGGGCATCTATTCAATTTCCAATTTCTAGCCACTACAAAAAGGGCTGCCACAGACATTCTTGCACATGTGGGGCCTTTTCCTTTCTTTATGATTTCTTTGGGATATAAGCCCAATAGGAATGCTGCTGGGTCAAAGGGTATTCACAGTTTGATAACTTTTTGAGCATAGCTCCAAATTGCTCTCCAGAATGGCTGTATCTGTTCACAGCTCCACCAACAATGCATCAGTGTCCCAGCCCTCCCACATCCCCTCCAACATTCATCATTAACTTTTCCTGTCATTTTAGCCAATCTGACAGGTGTGAAGTGGTACCTCAGGGTTGTCTTGATTTGCATTTCTCTGATCAATAGTGATTTGGAGCACCTTTTCATATGACTATAAATAGTTTTAATTTCATCCTCTGAAAATTGTCTGTTCATATCCTTTGACCATTTATTGATTGGAGAATGGCTTGAATTTTTATAAATGAGACAATTCTCTATATATTTTAGAGATGAGACCTTTATCAGAACCCTCAAATGTAAAGATGATTTCCCAATTTATTGCTTCCCTCCTAATTGCATAAAGGATCTTAAAAGAGAGTTAGAAGAAATATGGGGAAATGAAATGATGTCATTGCAAAAAAATGGAAAAATGGAAAGAGAATGCAATGGACAAAAAATTTTAATTGACCAGTTGCAAAAGGAGTTAAAAACAGTAACTGAAGAAAATAAGACACTAAAAATTAGAATTGAATAAATGGAAGTGAATGACTAAACAAGACTTCAAGAATCAAACACAAACAAAATAATGAAAAAATGGAAGACAATATGAAATATCTCCTAGGAAAAACTGACCTGGAAAATAGATCTAGGAGAGGAAATCTAAGAATTATAGGGCTTTCTAAAAGCCATGATGAAAAAAAGGACCTAGACATCGTCTTATAGGAAATCATAAAAGAAAACTGCCCTGATATTTTAGAATCAGAAGATAAAATAACCATTGAAAGAATCCACCGATCACCTCCTGAAAGAAACCCCAAAATTCAATCCCCAAGGAATATCGTGGCTAAATTTCAGAACTATCATACCAAGGAAAAGATATCACAAGCAGCCAGAAAGAGACAATTTAAATACTGAGGAGCCACAGTTGGAATCACCCAGGACCTAGCAGCTTTCACCTTAAAGAATCAAAGGGCATGGAATCTGATATTCTGAAAAGCAAAGGAACTGAAATTACAACCAAGAATAAACTATCCAGCTAAAATGAGCATTATTTTTCAGGAAAGAAGATGGACATTCAATGATGTAGGTGAATTTCATCTATTTCTAATGAAAAGACCAGAACTGAACAAAAAATTTGATCTCCAAACACAGAACTCAAAAGAAACATAAAAAAGGTAAAAAGGAAAAAAAAACTCTTGAGAACTATATTTTCTGTTATGAATATACTTAGAGAATGGGGGTATATACTGATTTTTTTATGATAATATGAAAAAGAAATTAGAGGTAGAAAAAGGATCACACTGGAAGAAGAGGAAAAAGGAGGTAAAATAAGGGAAATTACCACACACAAAGAGGCAAAGAAAACATAACTGAGGGAAATAAGGGAGGGGGATGAGCATTATGTTAATCTTAATCTCATCAGATTTGGCTTGGAGAGAATAATACTACCTGTGTGGCTTTAGCCAAGCCATTTAACCTCCTTCATTTTAGCTTTCTTATATATGCATAAGAATTAGATGACTTCTAATGTTCTTTCCATTCCCTGATCTCTAAGCCTCTAAATCACCGAATTTCTTTCCAACTCTGAAATTCGTTGATTCTCTGTCTTAGAATGTACTGTTGGGTTAATTTGTAGAACCATTTCTAAAGAATGTGCTTTTAGTGGGAAAACATCCTCCTCAGCAGCTCTACAGTAGTAGAAGTTAACCATTAGGCCATGGGAAGAGAAAAGATGCAAAGGAGAATAGGAGGAAGACTAATCTCACAACCTGTAGTTCAAAATGACCATTGTTATAGCTAATATTAGAGGAAAGTCAGAGGTTACTAAACGCCCTAATATCTGTCCTAATGCCTAATTTTGAACATCACCACCTGGACCCCTTCTTATCTAACAGACATTTTTTTCTCTTTCCTAAAGTCATTACTTCAATATGTGTATAGCCTCACCAGTATTTTATATACCCCTGACCTTATACATTCATATACTGAAAGAATATTACATTTTGGGGAATAGGGAAACATGTTTAAATATGATTATTTTTGAGAAGGACTTTTATTTAAAGGGATAGAAGTCTACCCTTAAAGTTAGAAAGTTCTAATGTATACTAGCTGTGAGATCATGGGCAAGAGACTTGAGGGAAAAGGGCAATTTCTCAAGATGTTCCCTATACTGATAAAATCACAGGTCCAAACCAAAGTCAGAAGAAATCTTCAGTACATCTCTACTATCTAAGTAATATTTTCTTTTATTTTTTTTTTCTTGTGATTTTGATCAGCAGTCAGTGATGTTTAGTTTCACAAGGAAGATGGGAAGTTGGAAAAGAGTCTGGCAATAAATATTTCCACAAGTAGAAAAATCACAAATCAGCACTATGGTCTTTTTTGTGGTAATGATGTCCGAGACTCTAATAATAGTTACTAAATTAGAACTCATCTCTGTGTTTTCCCATTGTTACTGGTAAACTAGCAATATCAACATTTGCATAGAGGACTTGTTGCTTACAAAAATATGCTTATTTACTTATCTAGAAACTACTGATATTTCTCTATCATAACCGTTTATCACCCCATGACAACTATGATTATTTAATAATTTTTTTCATTTAATATTGATACCCATCCCAACCTTCTCACTTTGCTCTTCTATCCTGGTATGTCCTTTTTTGTTTTGAAAACTCCTTATTAGGACAGGAAACTGAATTATGTGGAAAGAATAGATTAATTTTTATAATTGGTTACCAGTTATGTTTTTGAAAACTTTAGCAATTTGGAACTATGGCTAAAGGGCTATCAAACTGTACATACCCTTTGATCCAGCAGTTTCTACTGGGCATATATCCCAAAAAGATTTTAAAGGAGGGAAAGGATCCACATGTGCAAAAATGTTTTTGGCAGCCCTTTTTGTTGTGGCAAGGAACTGGAAACTGAGTGGAAGCCCATCAGTTGGAGAATGGCTGAATAAATTATGGTATATGAATGTTATAGAATATTATTGCTCTGTAAGAAACGACCAGCAGGACGACTTCCCCTGGAGAGACTTGTATGAATTGATGCTGAGTGAAATGAACAGAACCAGGAGATCATTGTATATAGCAAAAAACAAGATTATATGATGATCAATTCTGATGGATGTGGCTCTTTTCAACAATGAGATAATTCAGACTAGTTCCAATGATCTTGTGTGGAAGACAGCCATTTACACCCAGAGAGAAGACTGTGAGAACTAAGTGTGGATCACAACATAGCATTTTCACTCTTTTTGTTATTGTTTGCTTGCATTTTGTTTTCTTTCTCATTTTTCCATTTTGATTTGACTTTTCTTGTTCAGCAACATAATTGTATGAATGTGTATGCATAAAATGAATTTAACATATGTTTTTACTATGTCTAACATATATTGGATTACTTGTTATGTAGGGGAGGGGATAGGAAGAAGGGGGAAGATTGAAACACAAGGTTTAGCAAGGGTTAATGTTGAAAAAATATTCATGCATATCTTTTGAAAATTTAAAAACTTTAATAAAAAAGAAAAGTTTAATTGAACATGGATATATTACTTATAGAAGTAAACACTGTGAGGTAGGAGCAGAGTGATGGTGGTAATAATTTGATATTTAGTGTGATATTTTTTCCTAAGTAATCTTCTCTCTCCATCCTGATATGAATGAATGAATCAGTATGCATTTATTAAATGCCTACTATATGCCAAGCACTGTGTTAATTGCTGGGGATACAAAGAGCAAAAGTAGTGCCTGTACTCAAGGAGCTTTAAATTGAATGGAGGAAAAAACATGCAGACACACACATACATATATACTTGGATACATATAACAATATATATATATATATGTATTCAATCATTCTGAATGTTCAGTCATAGCAATCCTGTTCCTTTCTTGCACATAAACACACATGTATATGTGTGTATTTACTATATGTTGTCTCACCATCAGATGTCCCCGAAAATACTCTCTCTCTCTCTCTCTCTCTCTCTCTCTCTCTCTCTTTTCTTCTCTCTCTCTCTCATTCTATCTCGGTCTCTCTCTCCCTCCCTCTCTCTCTTTTTTTCTTTCTTCTTTCTCCCTCCTATCTCTTTCTTGATAAAGATCTATATAGGTATAAATCTCTTTCTATATATAAATATAGGCATATCTATAGAGACAGTTAAAGAGAAGACATACTACACATTATATATGTGTATATTTATGTTTGGATATATCTCTTTCTGAATATCTATCTAACTAACCAATTATAATTCAAGCTATAGCCAAAATCAATAGGAAATAATAGAGAGGGCAATTATGTGACACAGTGGAGGGCTGAGCCTGAAGTCAGGAAGGCCTGAGTTCAGATCCAGTTTTAGACAATTATTAGCTGTGGCTGAGCAAGTCACTTAACTGTGCTTGCCTCAGGTTCCTCATTCATAAAATGATCTGGAGAAGTAAATGACAAACCATTCCAGTATCTTTGCCAAAAAAAATTTTCAAGGGATTGTGAAAAGTTGAAAATGACTGAAAAAAGATTTTTAAAAATTCAACAAGTACAATTCACTGCAATCAAGAGGGATTGGAGAAGACTTCCTGAAGAAGTTCAGAGTTTTTTTGGAGGCTTAAAGGAAACCAGGGGGATCAGTAGTTTGAATGGAGGTGGGAAAGTGTTTCAGTCATGGGAGATAGCCAGAGAAAAAATACCCAGAGAGAAGAGATGGAATATTTTGTTTGTGGAGCAGTCAGGAGGCCAGTATCATTAGGCTAAGGAGCAAATACCACAGAGCAAGATGTGAAAAAAATGATAAAATAGAAAGTATGAAATACTTTGAACGCTAAACTGAGCATTTTGTATTTGTTCCTGGGGGCAATAGGAAATTACTAAAGATTGTTGAAGAAGGTGACATGATTGAATCAGTGCTTTGGGAAAATCACTTTAGTGGCTGAATGGAGGATTATCTGGATCGAGGAAAGACTTGATGCAGGCAGACTTACCAGCAGGCTATTGCAATAATATAGATGGGAGGTGAAGAGACCCTACATTGGAGTGGTAGCAATGTGGAAAGAGAGGAAAGGATATATCTGAGAAATGTTGCAAAAGAGAAATCAGCTGGCTTTTGCAACAGATTTCATATAGGAGGTGAGATACTAAAAAATTCAGGATAGTTTCTTAGATTGCATGCCTGAGGGACTAGGAGTATGGTATTGCCCTCTCTATTGATATTGGAGATCTAGGGGATGGGGATTTGGGGAAAATATAATGAGTTCTGTTAAGGATATTGAACTTAAAATGTCTACTATAATTACTGTTTGAGGTGTCTGAAAAGCTGTTGGAGAAGTAAGACTGTAGATTTGAGAATCATCAGTATAGGCATGATAATTAAATCTATGGGAGCTGATAAAATCCCCAAGCAAAATACTGTAGAGAGATATAAGAAGTGAGGCCAGAACAGAACCATGAGATACCTATGGCCAGAGGCCCTGTTCTGGGAGAAAATCTAGCAAAGGAGGAAAAAAAAAGTAGTGGTTAGATTGGTAGGAGACAAACTAAAAGAGTGATGACCTGAAAATCTTGAGAAAAGAGAGTATTAAGAAGAGATTGACAACAATATTAAAGGCTACAGAGAGGTCAAAGAGAATGAAGATTGAGAAAAGGACATTACATTTGGTACCAAAGAGATCATTAATAACTTAAATGAAGCATAAAAAGCATGAAATCTTGATGAAATAATAATAGAAATAAAACATTTGTATATGAAGGTAATCTTGAAAATCAGCATTTTTCCATCATGAGTTTTACAATTGGAGAGATGAGGATTTAATATTGAGCAGACAGAAAATTAAAATTTATTTTTATAATTCTGTGAGTACTCTCCATAACTCACAAAAAGAAAATTGATGAAACATTTGCCAAAAATATGCAAAACTTCCCACCAGTCTAGTTTGGACTACATTAACAGAAACTACAAAATAAATTAAATTTTCTTTCATTTTTCCCAAGACAATGTCTGTTGGTAAATCCTCATATACAAAATACCCTGTTTTATAATCTTCATCTCTATTTGAATTAGAATTTAAATGATTAAATACTTAATTAGAGAAACTTCATTCCTAATAATAATCATGTAAAAGAACTGCATGTGAAATTTTAGGAATCTGTTAAAAACTTGAAAGTTTTTATTTTATTTTATTTTATTATTTTTTTTAAATTTTATTTGCATAACATATGTGTGGGTAATTCTTCAACAATAACCCTTACATAGCTTTCTGTTACAAGTTTTTCCTCCCAACTCCCCACCCCTCCCCTAGATGGCAGGATATCCACTACATGTTATTTATATTAAAATATTGGCAAATCGAATATATGTATACATATTTCCAAACTTATCATTGTTGTGCAAGAAAAATCTTATCTACACAAAAGATATATTAGATAAAGGAAACACAATGTAAGCAAACATTAATCAAGGAGTATGAGAATGTTATGTTGTGGTCCACATTTCGCATCTCTCTCTCTGGGGGTATATGTCTTTCTTCAGTGAACAATTGGAGGTGGTTTGAAACATTTCATTGTGGAAGAGAGCCATGTCCATCAGAATTGATCGTCATATAGTACTGTTGTTGCCGTGTATAATGATCTCCTGGTTCTGCTCATTTCACTCAGCATCAGTTCATGTAAGTCTCTCCAAGCCTCTCTGAAATCATCTTGCTGGTCATTTCTTACAGAACAATAATATTCCATAATATTCATATACCATAATTTATTCAGCCATTCTCCAATTGAAGGGCATCTATTCAATTTCCAGTTTCTAGCCACTACAAAAAGGGCTGCCACAAACATTCTTGCACATGTGGGGCCTTTTCCTTCCTTTATGATTTCTTTGGGATATAAGCCCAATAGAAATGCTGCTGGGTCAAAGGGTATGCACAGTTTGATAACTTTTTGAGCATAGCTCCAAATTGTTCTCCAGAATGGCTGTATCCGTTCACAGCTCCACCAACAATGCATCAGTGTCCCAGCCCTCCCACA
>JAJPUD010010867.1:21488-40387 GCA_023553655.1 Myrmecobius fasciatus
CCTTGTTGCTATAGTCCTGAAATTTAGCCACGATATTCCTTGGGGTTTTAATTTTGGGGTCTCTTTCAGGAGGTGATCAATGAATTCTTTCAATGGTGATTTTGCCCTTTGATTCTACAATCTCAGGGCAGTTTTCTTTCAGGATTTCCTGGAAGATAGTGTTTAGATTCTTTTTTTCATCATGGCTTTCAGGAAGTCCAATAATCCTTACATTGTCTTTCCTAGATCTATTTTCCAAGTCAGTTGTTTTTCCTAGGAGATATTTCATATTTTCTTCTAATTTTTCATTTTTTTGTTTTTGTTTGACTGATTCTTGAAGTCTTATTGAGTCATTCACTTGCATTTGTTCAATTCTTATTTTTAAAGTGTTGTTTTCTTCAGTTACCTTTTTAAGTTCCTTTTGCAACTGGCCAATTGAATTTTTTGTTCATTGCACTCTTTTTCCACTTCACTAATTTTATTTTTCAATAAATTGGTGTCTTTTTCATTTCTCTTTTGCAGGGCATCATATCCTTTTTGCAGGATATTGTATCCTTCTTGCACTGATTTCAATTTATTTTCCCATTTATCCTCCAGATCTTTTATGAGGTTCTTTATGCAATCTTCCAGAAAAGCCTTTTGAAAAGGTGACCAGTGATGGTCCTTAATAACTTCCTCTTGGGTTTTGTCTAAAGGAACCTCAGGATCTGGGGTCATCCCTTCTTTGTCTCGATAAAAGCTGTCTATGGTGAGAGCTCTCTTTTGCTTCTTCATTTTTTAGACAGTGAGGATGTCTCTTTAAGGCTTGGAAAAAAAACAGAGGCTGAAGTTCTTTGCCCTGGGGCAATTTGGTGAATTAACTTAAGGTGCTGGGTGGGTGGGGGCTAGGACTAAGTCCGAATTACTCCTTAAACAAGGCAAGTCTGCCAGAACACCTGCCCTTAATCAGGGCAGAGTGTCCTGAGTGCCTCAGATAAACTCCAGGTGTTTGGAGTTTGGAGATTGGAGTTTCTGCCACAATGAGCTGAGTCCCACTCTCACTTCTGGCCTACACCGAGTTCACAGTTTATCCCTCTGTCCCAGTTAAACAAACCTGATATGAAGTTCTTCAGAAATCAGTGTCCAAATATTTCTGGATTCGTTGACTTGAAGATCAGTTCAGAGGCTTATTTTTTTGTTGGTTTGAGAGAAGATTCGAGGAGGATGCAGAGAGTCACATTTTCACTCTGCCATCTTGGCTCTGCCCCAATCAAAACTTGTAAATATTTATATGAACTGATGCCAAGTGGCACAAGCAGAACCAGGAATACATTGTACACAATAACAGTAAGAATGGATGATGATCAACTATGAAAGGCTTGGTTCTTCTCAGTGATTCAGTGATCCAAAGCAATTCCAATGGACTTTGGACATAAAATGCCATCTGTATTCAGAAAAAGTACTAAGAAGACTGAATATAAATCAACATAAATTATGTTCACTTCTTTTTTTCTCTTTTTTCCCCCTCTCCCATGGTTTTCCCTTTCGGTCAGATTTTTATCTCCCAATATGATTCATAAAGTAATATGTATTAAAAATAAATAAACTTACTACAATAAAACAAACAAACCAATAAAAAAGGAAATGTAAACTGTATGTCTAAAAATGACATTAGTAATTGAATAGTCCCAAAGAAAGATTGGAGCAGAGCTGAGTATGATCTGACTATAAAACTCAATACCCTCTAGGAAAAGGTAAAAATACTAATTATGCTAGATGAATAAGGTGCAGTAGAAGTATCAACATGGAGGAATTAGGGGAAGAAGGCTGGTGATTCTGAAATCCTATTCACATTGGGAATGATTTAAATAGGGAGCAACACACACACACATACACACACACCTCAAGAAGAATATAGTACCTTCCAGAATCCATAAAGAAATAAGGGAGGAGGGAATAGTGTAAGGTGGGATATAAAAGTGTGTTTGGATGAGGTGTATATATTAATGGGAATAGGATAAATAGGGAAGGAACGGGTAGAGGGAGAAGATAAGGGAGAGAATCTAAGGGGTAGAACTAAAGTCAAAGAGTTAGCAGGGATAGAAAATAAGAGATATATACAAACACAATAACAATGATAGAGAGTAGAATTTATTAGGGAAAAAAAAACTAGAGGTAATAATTATTGATCCAAGACAGTCAAACTTAAAGATTCAATAAGTAAGAAATCTACATTATGTTAGTCATATTGATACTGTTTTAGGTGCATGTCTATGTATGTGTACATGCCTATGTGTTTGTATTTATATATGGATTTGTGTATGTGTAGTTATATGGTTGGTTGAAGAAGACCAAAATTACAGAATTTTAGAATATATTTAGAATAGCGTTACAATGTGTCAGATTATGTCTGATCAGACCAATATGACCTTGAAATGCCACAGATCAGTCACAAATAGTGCATATGCACATTTGGGGCGGCTTCTATAATTGCATATCTCACATTTCTTCTGAACTAATTCAATTCTGCTTTGCTCAAAGAGCACACCACCTTCTCTGATAAAGGCATGCCATACTGGGCAGTCCTGTGCTTGTGTCTCCCATGTCATGCAATTAATTCTAAAGTTCTTAAGAGAGACCTGGAAAGTGTCCTTGTATTGCTTTTTCTGACCACCTTATGAGTGCCAACCTGTGTGATTTCTCCAAAAAGTAATCTTTTTGGCAAGCATATTTTTGGTATTTAAATAATGTGGCCCATCCAATGGAGTCAAACTCTCTGCAGTAGAGTTTGAATGCGTGGCAGTTGACTTTGAGAAAGGACCTCATTATCTGATATCTTATCCTGCCAGGTGATTTTCAGAATCTTTTAAAACCATTCAAATGAGTAATTCAGTTTCATGGCATGATACTAGTATACTGTCCACGTTTCCCAGGCATACAACAATGAGATCAGCATAATGACTCTGTAGACCTTCAGTTTGGCAGTCAGTTGAATAACTCTCTCAATTATTACTGGCAAGATTCTTGCCAGATTCCTCCCTAATAGGCTGATTCTACACTTGGAGAAAGATTATTTATCTGAGAACAAGTGTGGTGTCAGAATTAATCCAGAAGGCTATTTATTGTGTGACACCTGTAGGAGAAATGCCAGGAGCAGAACAGAGGTTTGTATACATTTGTAGATCTGACTAAGGCCTTTGATACTGTCAGTCATGGAAAATTACATTAAAAAATCAAAGTCAGCTTCTGCACTGATGGATGATAAATTCTCCAAATTGAAAAAGCTACAAGCCAAAACTAAAGTGGAGGGAGTATTGGTGCATAATTTTTTTATATACTTATGATTGTACACTCAATATAACCTCTGAAGCTGAGATGCAGCAAAGTATGGATTGATTCTTGGCTGCTTGTGCTAATTTTGGCCTGACAATTAACACCAAGAAACATGGATACTGCATCAGCTAGCACCACATCATCCATATTTGGAACCATTGATTACAGCAAAAGGAGAAATTTTGAATGCTGTGGATAAGTTCACTTACTTTTTGCAGTCTACTTTCCAGAAATGTCCACAAAATAATGAGATTGACACATACATTGCCAGAGCTAGCTCAGTGTTTGGGAGGCTCTAAAGGAAAATGTGCAAGAAGTGTATATATGCATGTTTTTAGATATATGTGCATGTATATATATATATGTATGCATATATACATATATACATGTATGTTTATATACATAAATTCATCTATGCTATACTGTAGCCTGTTTGGGGGAAGTAGAAGGCATGAAAGGGGGAAAAAAGAATATAATGAAAAGTGCACCGCAGAAAACAAACAAACAAAAAACTACAAGGAGGCCAAGACAAGATGGATAGTTATAAATATAATGTCTTTTATTATTAACTATGCTTTCTTGAAATGAAAATTTATTGTTACATATTGAATTCTCACTGATGTTCTGCTGGGGACATGACAATTCTCTTTAAAAAAAATTCCTTTTTCTCTCTTTTTCTATCTTGTTTTCTCTTATTTTATATTTAAGTTTTAAACAAATAAATTTGAAAAAAAGGAGGAAAAGGCCAAGGTCTCCCATTGTATCCATGGCTATCTCTAGTCATCTTGATCTATATATGTGCATATCATGGCATCACTTCCCTGATGTCATAGTTCTATTCAAGAACCAAGGGCAAACAACAGATCTTGCCTCCTAGTCCTTTTTCTTCTTTTCTGCCTCAGTCTTTTAAAAAAGAACTTTTTTATTGTTTTCTTTTTTCTGGTTATACATGTAAATTAATTTTTTTAATAGATCATGTTGGAAGAGAAAAATCATAAGGGAAAAACCATGAGAAGAAAAAAAAATCAGAAGAAAAAGGAAAAAAAAAGTTAATATACCATGAGTTGATTTCCATTCATTCCCCATAGTTCTTTTTCTGGATGTATTTGACATTTTCTACTGAAAGTTTATGGGAATTGCCTTGGATCATTGAACTGCTTAGAAGAACCAATTCTTTTATAGTTGATTATTGCACAATCTTGATGTTACTGCATACAATGTATTCCTGATTCTACTTGTTTCGCTCAGTATCAGTTCATGTAAATCTTTCCAGACTTTTGTAAAATCAGCTTGTTCATCATTTTTAATAGAGCAATAATATTCCATTACTTTCATATGCCATTACTTACTCAGCCATTCTCCAGTTGATGGGCATCTACTCATTTCCAATTCTTTGCCCCCACAAAAAGAGTTGGTATAAAATTTTTTGCACATGTGGGCCCTTTCCCCTTCTTTATAATTTCTTTGGGATACAGACCCACTGTTGTATCAAAAGGTATGCACAATTTTATTGACCTTTGGGCATAGTTCCAAATTGCTCTCCAAAATGGTTGCGACATTTCACAATTCTAACAACAATGCATTAGTGTCACAGTTTTTTCAGATGTTCTCCAATATTTATCGATATCTTTTTCTGTCATCTTAGCCAATCTGAGAGGTGTGAGATGGTACCTCAGAATTATTTTAATTTACATTTGTCTAATCAATAGCTATTTAGAGCATTTTTGTATGATTATAGATTGCTTTAATTTCATCATCTGAAAATTTTCTATTTATATCCTTTGATTATTTATCAATTGTTTAATGACTTGTATTCTCATAAATTTGACATAGTTCTTTATGTATTTGAGAAATGGGGACTTTATCAGAAACACTGACATATGAAAATTTTTACCAACTATTTTTGCTATGAAGGCCAGAAAATCTGATTTCACAGTTCTTATTTTTTATTTAAGTCATTCAGTTACCACCTGCTGTGGTTGTGTGTTCTCCTGAGAATCCACAGGGTCCCCTGGCTCATCAGATGTTGATAATTTCCCTTTATTCTACAATAGTTATTCATAGGTATCTGAAATCATTTAGCTGATTTGGAGGCAATACTCTTTTTTGTTATTAATATGTTCTCTATTGCTTTAACTGCCCACACTCAAGAACTTTAACTGATTTTTTTCCTTCTTAGATGTTTGATAACTTGTTTCTTTTCCCCTTATTTTTTTTTTCCTGTTGTAAACTTTCTGATTTCTTTGCTTTTTGTGAAGGTTTTCCTGGACATTAGACCTTAAAGCAAGTTCAGTCTCCTCATATAGTTAGCAATTCACATCTCACCAGTCTTTGATTCCAAGAGACATTTGTAAGGATAAAACTAATCACAATCAAATTCTTGAGTCTTTATTTTATGCTTAGTGGAGTGCTACATAGAAACACACATGTATATCCTATCACTGATCCCTTTGTTCCTAAGTTCTCTGGCTGAGCTATATAGTAGCACAGAATTTTCTACTCTGTTATATTAGCCAGGACAAGCTTTGCCCATTTTAATTTTGTATGGTAATGAAAGAAGGGGGAGTACAGTTAAGATCTGTTGCAAGCCTGTAGATTGGTTTATATAGCTCTACCTCAATGTAATAGGATGTTGAGACAGCATTTCAGAAAATAAAGATTAGTCTTCTCTGCTCATAGCTTATATTTTATTTTTATTTTTCCTTAATAAAGGCTCTTTATTTATAGTGATCTTTTTTGGTTTTTTATGTTAAACATATATAATATAGTTCATATTTTAAAAAATCTTATTTATCTACTAGTCTGGGAAACTAAGAACCTAAATTTTAAAAAGCTGAAATTGGTATATTTTTGTATATAATTCTTGTTTTGGAGAGATTTAAGAGGTTGTAATGCTTAGAGAAGATGTGTAATTCTCCATCTTGTTTGCCATATAATTTGGAATTTGAAACTCAAAATTAAAAAAATGTTTTTAAAACATTGATTTATAATTGGGAAAATATTATTTAAAAATTATTAACAAGTGATCCAGAGAAGTGGCATCTGAGTTTAAAATGAATTCAATAACATATTTTTTTAATCAGCATTTTGATTTGGTCACAGAATGACTTAACTTAGGCCTAGACTATTTCTTTACTTTTCAAATTCTGCTAATGATCATAGTAGGTATTAGAATCTAGTACTTCTTGACCCAAACCATGTTTGGGTCTTAGTTTCTTATTACAAATTTAACAGCTTATCTTCGGTAGTGACCAGTTTTTGTGCATATGATGTAGCCTCATGACATGGAGTTTCTACCTGGTTATCTAACTACTTATAAGTTGAGTTAAGATTAGACAGAAATTTGGGGGCTTTGATACTGGAAGTTGACCAGGGTGAAAAATTTGTTTGGAAATGTCCTATAAAATGATAAGACCAATATTGAGATGGAGAGGTACTTTAGTTATCATCAAGATTCAGATCATAATTGGAATTATGAATGAATCATAGCTTCAAAAATAGAGAAAAAAATACAAAATGTAGTCCAGAAGAGGAAGGAGGAATTCAGCAAGCATTTCTAAACACTTAATTACTGTTTTCAAAGTACTATGTTAAACATTGGGGAGATAGATTTAATATGACAGTACTGGCCATCAAGGAGTTTATCATCTAGTGAGATTACACACCATGTTTGCAAATAATAAAAAGTAAAATATAATAATAGTAAGGAAAATGAATAGACAAGGTGCTATAAAGATATGTGAAGAAGCAGAGATCATATTTATCCAGGTGAGATCAGAAAAGTTTTTATGCAGGAAATAGCATATGAACTGAGCCTTAAAGAGAGGTATAAAAAAGAGTGATGGTACAGGATTGGGGTTTAAATCCTCATTCTGGTGTAACATGAATTTAGGCAAGATCTCTTCAGGACAGAGAGAGGGCTTTAGGAGTAAGATGTTATTGGAAATAGAAGGAAATAGGCATTTATAGTGGCTACTACATGCTAGGCACTATACCTACTGTACCACTGTTTTACAAATATTATTTCATGTAAACTTCAAACAATCCTTTGAGATCGTTGCTAATAGTAAGACTATTTTTCAGTTAAAGAAACTCAGGCAATCAGAGGTAAAGTGACTTGTTTAAATCTGTTAAATGTCTGAGGTCAAATCTGAACGCAGGTCTGACTCCTGGATCTAATCCAGGAAAAGGGTCAATTGTTCCTCTGAGCCTGAAGATAAGAGGAAGAGAAAAGGTGAAAAGTTGGAAAGGTTTTTAAGTTATGAAAGAAGGTTGATGAGTAATGTCAGGCATGTTTTCAATCCTCTCACAAAATACAATTTAGGTCATTTGTTGAGATAGACAGTGGTGAGCAAGTTGGGGGCTTAAGGAAAAACAAGCAAAAGAAACAGGTACCCTAGAAGTAATGTAGCAATAGAGAGGGATTATGGTGTAGTGGATAGAACATTATATTTAGAGTCAAGAAAACCTAGGTTCAGGTCCTGTCTTAGATACTAATTACATGATCTGTAGCAAATTGTTCAACTTTTCATTTCTGTTTTTTCCATCTATAAGATTGGGTCATTAAACTAGGTGATCTCATAAATTGCTTTCTGCTCTAAATTTATGACGTGAATAGTAGAATGAGTGCTGGATTTGGAAACAGAGACCCTGCCTATATCACTTCCCAAATGTGTGACTTTAGGTAAATCACCTTAAGTGTATGTCCTCAGTTTCCATATCTATAAAATTATAGGTTTGAATTAGATGATTTTAAAGATACATTTAAGTCCCTAAGTCTATGCTCTTTTGCACAGTAAAACAGTTAGGTAGAAGAATAGAAATTCAAGATCAGAGAAGTCTTCCAAGTGTTTAGGTTACAGCATTGAAGGAAACAGAGACTAAGGAGACACAGAGACAATACCTGTGGATTTGTTTGGCACTAACCATGAACTAATTAGACAGTAGGCATGAGAATGCAGGGCATAAGATAGGCAACCAAATATTGCTACAGTATTAATGACCATTAATTATATAGATGTTTTGATCTTCTGCCTAAGTGATAACCTTATGTTGTTCTAAGCAACTGGGAAACCTACAATGAACAAGAATGTGCAAGCAAGACAATCTGGTCATTTTGTGGGCAGATGGGAGGTTTAGCACCTACTTAGATAACACTGCTACAATGGAGGAGACAGGTGTTTAGAGAATCTTGGCACGTACTCTATTGTAGCTCTCAAGTTGGAAATAAAGGCTGTGTGTGTGTGTGTGTGTGTGTGTGTGTGTATGTGTATACTGTTTTGTATATAAAGTAATAACTTCCCACACAAACCTTTTTTTTAGTTAGCTATATGCATATTCTTGAGGGAAAAAGAAGTTTGGTCTCAAGGAGAAGAAAACAGTGGCAAATGCTTTTGTGTTCTAAAATTCAACTGTCACAGAGTTGTTGTTCTTAAAAGTTTGAATATCATCTTGTATTTCAATAAATACTAAGTCCTTCTCTGGAATTACATCTATTTAAATGTATTCTGTTACAAGTAGTACTTAAATATTTTTTAAACTTGGCAGATCACTTATGCAAACTACAAAAACAACAAATAAAAGTCTCCATGAAAGCACAGCTAATTAAGTTAATATCACTTTATAATAATATATAGAGTTTTTTACATATATATCTGTCTATCCATCTTTTTTTTTAATAAGAAAAGCTCTTTTATTTCATTAGAGTAGGGAACTCTCCATGAGGAAACTACCCTTACTAAGGAAGATTTGTACCCAGAATTTTAGAATCTAAGAGAGTTGTTTAGGGGGCTTAATTTGTCAGCCCAGGGCTACACAGCCAGCAAATGTTAGTGACAAGACTTGAGTCTTGTACTTCCTAAATCAAATCTACTCTCATTCATCATACCATAATTGGCAGTATAAAGAAATTATTTATTCAGTCAGTATATGAAAGATCTTTTTTAAAGCATAATGTGATAAGATATAGTGTGTATGATTTAGTGTAATAAGAACTAAACTGTTTAGATAAAATTTAGTTTTCAGTATATTTTTCAGCACTAGAAATTTTATTTTTAGTATCCATTCCAAGACAACTGAGAAATGTAAGGAATATAATGGTGGAAGAAAAATGTTGTGAAAGGATTAAAAAAGCATCTCAGTAAGAAAACATAATTGGTTTAGAGTTATTTGTTGAATCAACTAAGTCAACAAATTTTTATTCAATAGCACAAACTAACTACTTTTCTTTCTGATTACCTTGGAGATAGATAGAATGAAATATAATAAATACCATACTTGTGTGTTTACTTATCCAGAATGTTCTCCATACAAAAAGTAATGATACCCTTTCATTGACATCATCCAAGTGATAATATCTTTTTTGTCTCTGTCATTGGAGTAATAATAACCTTCCAACCACATCAAGACACAGTATTTCTTTCTTTTTTCTCCATAAGGCATACAAATAAAAAAGGCAATCTCTCTCTATATACATATTTAAGCTTGTTATTTAAATAGGATCCCAGATACCAGAAAAAAACAATTTTCTTATTCATTAGTATTGAAAATTCTCTCTCTGTATTTCTCTGTCTCTGTGTCTTTCTGTATATCTATCTATCTATCTATAGACATACATGTTCTCCTAAATAACTCAATAGGCTGAGCTGAAAATTCTTATAATGAAAATGAATCATTTTTATCTTTCAAATAATTTATTTAACTGCTTAATCTAAAATATTTAATATAATAAGTCAAACTGCTGTCTGTAGAATCTTCCAACTACATTGCTTCTAATACAGAAAAGACATGTCAGAGGGGCAGCTAGTTGGCGTAGTGGATAAAACACCAGCCCTGAAGTCAGGAGGACCTGAGTTCAAATGTGGTCTCAGACACTTAACTGGTCCTAGCTGTGTGACCCTGGGCAAGCCACTTAACCCAATTGCCTCAGGGGAAAAAAAGACATGTTAGAGCTTCCTGGAGGATGTTGCTTGCTCAGTCAGCAGGGCAAAGTGGTGCTTGAACAATGATCAACAGGGTGAATAAATTGGAGGAAAACACATAGAAGATCATGAAAAAATCTTAAAAGCAAGAGAGATCCTTTTAGGAGATCTTTTAGGAGAGATCCTTTGTTAAGAACTAAGCTATCATTCCACCTCATGATGTTCTGTATTTTTGAAAGTATGAAAAAAAAGAAAGAAAAAAGAAAACAAGTCAGAAGGGAAGGTTTTTATAAAGGTTTTGTAAAGTTGCCCAGTATTGGCCAGGGTGGAGGCTCTATGTGATCTCCAATTATGGTATAAAATCTTTAGTTTGTCTTTCCAAGTCCTTTATAACATGTCTCCCTTCTACATTTCTAGACTTCTTTTACCTTACTCTCCTTCACCCTAAAATTCTGTAGTTCAGAATTCTACCTCCCAGCATTTTTACTGGTTATCTTACATGCCTCAGATATTGTCTCTTTTCACATCTGTCTCTTGTCTTCCCCAGCTTTTTTCAAGTCCCAGCTAAAATCTAATATTCTATGAAGTTTTTCTAGTCTCCCTTAATGCTACACTTCTCCTTCTATTAATTATCTCCAATTTATTTTGCACGGATCTTGTTTGTAGAGAGTTCATTTCATGTTGTCTTCCTCATTTGACTGTTAGTTCCTTGATAATAGGGATTATTTTTGACTTTTTGTGGATCCTCAAAGCACAGTGCTCAACACAGTAGTTGCTTAATAAATGTTTATTGATTGATTGATCACTTTCTTCACAGAATCATAGGATGATAGAATTAGTGAAATAGAATTAACAGCAGTTATCTATTGCAACCCATATTAGAAAGGAATCCTGGTATAATATGCTTGACACAGAATCAGCCAGCCTTTGCTTGAAAACCTCAAAGGAAGGGAACCCCTATTCATCTCTCTAGGAAGGCCATTCCACTTTTGAGAAGCTCTAATTGTTAGCATAATAAGTTCCTGATGGCTCAAAACCTAAAATTTCCCAAGTTGCTTCATCCCATTGCTTTTCTGCCTCTGTCTCTCAAGTAAAACAAAACTAGTCTGTTTTCTCTTCTAGTCTTTTAAATATTCAAAAGTATCTATCCTCTCTACCCTTTCCCTCTCACATTCTCTTTTCTTGCCTAAACACCTACCATCCCTAAAGCCTATCCTCTTAGAACATGGATTCCAGTCTCTTTTAAAGAGTAGAACCAGGTGAACCTGGACACAATTTGAAGAAGTTGGATGGAACTCAACGGTAACAATAGGACAACAATTCTATGTATATATATATATATATATATATATATTTATAAAAATGGAATACAAGAGGAACTATGAGAAATTCCAAGCCTTGACTCATAGTGACCACCATAATACCTAATTTGGGAAAAGACTCTTTGTAGCTGGCACCAGAAATTATCTTCATACGTGGTTCTGAATCTGATAAGCTGCCTGTATTTATTTTCTCATACAGGCAAAGGATTAGATTTTGCCCAGCTAGCAGCAGAACCCTGTGGCCAAGATAGTAAGAAATAGGCCACTGTAACCACTGTGAAGAAGAGCATATGGCAGCCTAAGAACAAATATTCCCTAAGGACTGAGAGTGAAAGAATGGGAGGGGGGAGAGATAAAAGAAGGACAGTATAAACCTTAAGGCTCAATATTTATTAAGAACCACATTTTCAGGTCTGTTTCCCCTTAGCATCCCCACCTTCTAATTGCACAGTGGGGAGAGCAGATTCTTCTTCTGCAACTTGGATAAATCAGAGTTGTATGAAAATATGCATCTGAGGGCAATGAATTACATTTCCATCAGCAGAGACCCCACATGGGAGATGAAGCCATGAAGAATCAGGTAAATAATCCAAACAGTTTCCTCCTTAATATTTAATGCTGAAGTGATTAAAAACATTGTTCAAAAAACTTCAAAACTACAAGTAATTTTGCTTGTGGTATAGTTTTGGAAAAAAACAAAACCAAAACTAAACTATTGTGTTGTTCTTGGTAGATGTTTGAACCATTTATTTCTTTTATTGTTTATAAAACTAAGAAGCTCAGAGTTGATGTACTTGTTCGGACTAAAAATTGCATAGTAGTCATAATTAATAACTCTGTAAAAGCAAAACATCAGTGGAGGAGTGCTGGAGGGCATGTCATTATAAAATGGTTATTTGCTAGCTAATAGATTACAAAAATCAGAAAAATACTATTTTTTCCCTGGAGAAAGTGTACATAGAGTCCACAGTTGTTGTTATTGCTGTTTTTAATCCAATATCATTGCCTCCATTTTTGCTTTATGATACATTATCTGTTCAAGTGGAGTATGAAGCTGAAAAGGGAACATTGAGCTGAGGTGATATCTTATTCAAAAAAATCCATGTCTCAAATTTAAAATTTTTCATAGCTCATGGATAATGCTAGTGGTACGGAAATCTACTGTTTTTTTTTAATCAATGAGTATTAAGTTCCTCAAAGCCTAACCTGGAGGAAAATTTCTTGTTAGGAAAACATGTTTTGTTCTTAGTCCAGAAGTGAACATAGGAACATTGTGGGAAAGGAAGGAAAATTCAAAGTACCACATTAAATCTATTTGGAATGAATCCATTAGATTTAGGGGAAGAGATAGAATAATGTTATTACTCAAATTCAAGTCTAAAGAAATCCAAAAGATCATTGGGAAAGTTTTAAAAGTTCACATAAACTTTTCCTTTTGGTTATTATTATTATTGTTACTGCCACCACCATTTTCAATCATCACCACCACTACTACAATGAAAACAACTACCAATACGTTTATAACTATGACTACTATTACTACCAATACAACAACAACAACAACAACAACTACTACTACTACTACTACTACTACTACTACTACTACTACTACTACTACTGCTACTGCTGCTACTTCTTCTCCTACTACAACTACTACTTGGAGGAGAACACAGTAGGTTCATTTTTTGTTTTTGGCAAAGTTGTCAAAGGACAGGCTTGCTCTTAGTTTGACAAGATTTGGAAAATATATGGCTTGCAAGAGAAGCCATTGTTAGCAGGTCACATAGTTTTTAAGGCTTAATATATTGGGGGCATTTGACATAGGAATGTGTGTTACATCATCAGTTACATCAAATAACTACTTTATTTTCCCCCATCATTGTGTATATTTTCTTCATCACACTGGAAAATAGGTTGCAGTTGTTTCAGGTACCTGTGTTTGTTGAACAATTTTCCATTACCTAGAAATTTATATTAATTAGAAATATATTAACTATTTCAATAATACACTAGCTTATGTATAATACAATTTCTTAAGCACCTACTATGGGCCAGGCATTATGTGCTAAGTGATGCAAATTTCAGAAGAAATTTGTCAAAAATTTTACAAGTTAAAGAGAGAAGACAGCACATAAAAGTACTATACATGTACAAGTACATGTTTTGTACACTAGGACTACTTAGACTGAGGAAACCATATTCCATGGAGTTCAAAACAAACAGATCTTTAATGCAAAGAGCAGGGTTACTTGGAAGAGCAAAGTCTGTGCCCTCTTTAAAGGAAAGCTTTGGGAGGAATTTAGTGCTCCTTCCTCTAACTTTCCAATTAGAAGGGAGAGGAGACTGAGGAAGATGGAAAGATCCAAAGCTTAATGAACAATATGATGATAAGAGTTCATGTGAAGAAACGGATGTAAGGAGGCAGAAGGGAAATGCTTCTTCCCCACCCCAATGAGAGATTGAAAAGTAGAGGAAAATAGTAAAAAGAAAGGAGAAAGACTATTGGGTCTTTGTACTTCCATAATAGATATGATGATTTTACTGGCAGACAAATGTCTAAAATTTTCCTGTCTTTCCATAAGAAAGGCATAGCTTTCAGTTATACAGAGAAAGTGGTCCTACTGTGTTCTACTCTAGTCAGGGCACATGTGAAGTATTGTATTTTCCTAACCACAGTTTAGTAAGATCTTTGTTGATATGGACAATATTCAGAAAAGGGAGAATAGAATCATGTTTGTGAAAGTACCCTTTTAAAGTTACTAAGAGAACACACTTGTGATAGCCATATTATTTTGGATTAAAAAGGATTCTAGGGATTTTGTCTTAGTAGCAATTTATCTCAGGCTGAGGTAACTTGTTAGAATGGGATTTCAGAAAATAAAATGAGGCAGATTGGAGATATTTCTGCTTAAAGAAAGGAAAAAAAGGATGTGTGAAATACAAAATAATCTAATTATTAGGACTTTGATTTTACTACATAAATATAAATATTCCCTAAAATAATTTAGCATTTAAGATTTAAAGAATTTAAAGAATCAAAAAGGGGATAACATCTGTGTTGTTTGGAATTGAAATAATTTTCTATGTAAGAATAGTGGATACCTTTTTTTCAATGATTATTAGAAGACCATGGGAGACATAGAACAATCACATTTAAGCAAAAGGTGCAGCAAAATTTGCTCCAATAAGAAGAGAATTTTGGGAGTAGAAAATATAATTGGTAGAAAGCCTGGCTCTCCAGAAGAATAGATTGCTACTGGAAGTGGCACTCAAATTATTCTAAGATAGTACTTCTAATATCTTCACCAATCTTGATTCTTTCCCTCCTTTCCTTTCCTCTTTCTCCCTTCCTTTGCTCCTTCCTTTATCCCTTCATCCCTTCATTTCTTCTTTTTTCCTTTCTTCCCTCCCTTCCTTTCTCCCTTCTTATTGCCCTTCCTTTACTTTATCATCCTATATCTTTCTCCATTCTTTCTCAAAAAAAAATCTACATTTTTTGGCCTCTATTTATGCTGATTTTCCTCTCTTTTAAAGTCTTGGGAATCTGTCTTCTAACTCATCTCTCAACTGAAATTACTTTCTAAAGCTATCAAAAATCTCCCAATTGCCAAATTGAATGGACTTTTCAAAATCTTCCTCCTCCAAATCTTGGTATTATTTGTTGTTTTTCAGGAATCTCTCTACCTAGATACTCTTTCTTGGTTTTTATGACCCTTCTCTTGGTTTTCTCATCTTTTTGATTGTTCCTTAGTCTGTTTAGCTGTTTTATCACTCATTGTCTTTAATTTCCAACTAAGCAAGGGTCTGTTGTGGTCTTTTTTGTTTTATCTCTGCATTTTCTCACTTAGTGGTCTCATTATTTTACTTAGGTTCAATGACCATATCTTTAAACAATATTTTTATCGAACCCCAATCTATTTCTTGAGCTCAGGTTCTATATCATAAATTGCTTATTACACATTTAAAATAGATGTGTCAGGCATCTCAAACTAAATCCATGTTATACAAAGCTCATTATCTTTGCCTCTCTTTCCTCATTAGTGTTTCTTCCTGAATTTTCTTGTTACTTCCAAGGGTAAAACTATTCTTCCATTCACATAAGTTTGCAAGAAGTCATCCTTGTCGTAGTGGTATTAATTTTGTATATTGAGTTCATTCCAATTTTTATATTTCTATTTCCAGAATATCCCTCAAATAGAATGCTTTCTTTTTATAACTTTCACTTTAGTTTAAACTCTCATAATGTCTCTTCTGGACCATTATGACAGCCTGCTAATTGGGCTTTCTTTCCAACTATACTCATCAATCCATACTTCACACAGATTCCAATGTGATTTTCCTAAAGTGATGACCAGAATAGATTTCTTCTCTACTTTGTAAACTTTCATGCTCTGTAATATCTCTAGGATCAAATATGATATTTTGCTTGGCTTTTCAAGCTTTTTTTTTTTAACAATCTATCCCCATCCACCCTTCTATTCCATCAACTTTATGGTCTAGTTAAACTATCCTTCTTATAATTTTTCACACATAGTACTTCATCTCCTTTCTTTGTGCCTATTCCCTGGCTGTCTTCCATGATTAGAATGATTTCTCTCTCTTTTTGGTCTCTTAATTAATCACCTTGGTTCCTTTTAAGACTCAGCTCTTCTTAAATTTCATAGGAAGTCCTTCATATTCATAGCTATCCCATCCTTCAAAGGTGCTAGTTCCATCTCCTCAAAGCTTACACTGCATTTATTTATTTATTAAAGCTTTTTATTTGCAAAACATATGTATGGGAAGTTCTTCAACATTGACCCTTACAAAGCTTTCTGTTACAATTTTTCCCCCCTAGTCTCCTCCCCTCCCCTGGATGGCAGGAAGTCCATTACATGTTAATTATGTTAAAATACTTGATAAATCGAATATATGTATGCATATTTCCACTCTTATCTTGCTATGCAAGAAAAATTGTATCTACAAGAAAAAAAATCTGAGAAAGGAAACGTAATGCAAGCAAACATCAATAGAGAGCATGAAAATATTATGTTGTGGTCCACATTTACTATCCCTCTCTCTGGGTGTATATGGATTTCTTCATTGAACAATTGGAACTAGTTTGAAACATTTCATTGTTGAAGAGAGCCATGTCCATCAGAACTGATCATCATATAGTCTTGTTGTTGCTGTGTATAATGATCTGGTTCTGCTCATTTCACTCAGCATCAGTTCATGCAAGTCTCTCCAGGCCTCTTTGAAATCATCCTGCTGGTCGTTTCTTATAGAACAATAATATTCTATAACATTCATATACCATAATTTATTCAGCCACTCTCCAATTGATGGGCATCCCTTCAGTTTCCAGTTTCTAGTCACTACAAAAAGGGCTGCCACAAACATTCTTGCACAGGTGGGTCCCTTTCCCTCCTCTAAGATCTCTTTGGGATATAGGCCCAGTAGAAACACTGCTGGGTCAAAGGGTATGCACAGTTTGACAACTTTTTGAGCATAGCTCCAAATTGCTCTCCAGAATGGTTGGATCCGTTCACAGTTCCACCAACAATGTATCAGTGTCCCAGTTTTCCCACATCCCCTCCAACAGTTATCATTATCACTTCCTGTCATTTTAGCCAATCTGACAGGTGTGTAGTGGTATCTCAGAGTTGTCTTAATTTGCATTTCTCTGATCAAAGTGATTTGAAGCACCTTTTCATATGACTAGAAATGGCTTTAATTTCATCATATGAAAATTGTCTGTTCATATCCTTTGACCATTTATCTATTGGAGAGTGGCTTGAATTCTTATAAATATGAGCCAATTCTCTATATATTTTAGAAATGAGGCCTTTATCAGAACCCTTAAATGTAAAGATGATTTCCCAATTTATTGCTTCCCTCCTAATCTTGTCTGCAGTAGTTTTGTTTGTACAAAAACTTTTTAACTTAATATAGTCAAAATTATCTATCTGGTGTTCAATTAAGAGTTCCAATTTTTCTTTGGACATAAATTTTTTCCATCTCCACAGGTCTGAGAGGTAAACTATACTATGTTCCTCTAATTTGCTTATAATGTCACCCTTTATATCTAAATCAGGAACCCATTTCGATCTTACCTTGATATGTGGTGTTAGATGTGGGTCAAGCCCTAATTTCTTCCACATGTTTTCAATTTTCCCAGCAGTTTTTGTCGAATACTGAGTACTTATCCCAAAAAGCTGGGGTCTTTGGGTTTATCAAACACTAAATTGCTATAGTTATTGCCTAGATTGTCCTATGATCCTATCCTATGCCACTGATTGACTACTCTATTTCTTAGCCAGTACCAAATGATTTGGATGACCACTGCTTTATAATATAGGTTTAGATGTGGTACAGCAAAGCCACCTTAATCAGCCTTTTTTTTTTTTCATTAATTCCCTTGAAATTCTTGACCTTTTGTTCTTCCAAATGAACTTTGCTACTATTTTTTCTAGATGTGTAAGATAATTTCTTGGAAGTTTGATTGGTATGGCACTAAATAAGTAAATTAGTTTGGGTAATATTGCTGTTTTTATTGTATTCGCTCAGCCTACCCATGAGCACTTGATGTTTTTCCAATTTACTAGGTCTGACTTTTTTCTGTGGAAAGTGTTTTGTAGGTTAGTTCATATAGTTCCTGACTTTTCCTTGGCAAATAGATTCCCAAATATTTTATACTATCAACAGTTATTTTGAATGGAATTTCTTTTTGTATCTCTTGCTGCTAAACTTTGTTGGCAATATATAAAAATGCTGATGATTTATGTGGATTTATTTTATATCCTGCAACATTGCTAAAGTTGTGAACTGTTTCTAGTAGTTTTTTAGCTGAATCTTTAGAGTTCTCTAAGTATACCATCATGTCATCTGCAAAGAGTGATAATTTGGTTTCCTTCTTACCTACTCTAATTCCTTTAATCTCTTTTTCTTCTCTTACTGCAAAGCTAACATTGCTAATACAATATTAAATAGTAATGGTGACAGTGGGCAGCCTTGTTTCACTCCTGATCTTATTGGGAATGGTTCTAGTTTGTCTCTATTACATATGATGCTTGCTGATGGTTTTAAGTAGATGTTACTAATCTTTTTAAGGAAAAGCCCATTTATTCCTATACACTCTAGTGTTTTTAATAGGAATGGGTGTTGGATTTTATCAAATGCTTTTTCTGCATCTATTGAGATAATCATATGATTTTTTTAGTTTGGTTATTAATATAATTGATTATGCTAATAGTTTTCCTAATATTGAACCAGCCCTGCATCCTTGGTATAAATCCTACTTGGTCATAGTATACTCTCTTGGGGATGACTTTCTGTAATCTCATTGCTAATATCTTATTTAAAATTTTTGCATCAATATTCATTA
>JAJPUD010010867.1:45387-58371 GCA_023553655.1 Myrmecobius fasciatus
TTTTTTTAGTTTGGTTATTAATATAATTGATTATGCTAATAGTTTTCCTAATATTGAACCAGCCCTGCATCCTTGGTATAAATCCTACTTGGTCATAGTATACTCTCTTGGGGATGACTTTCTGTAATCTCATTGCTAATATCTTATTTAAAATTTTTGCATCAATATTCATTAGGGAAATTGGTCAATAGTTTTCTTTCTTTGTTTTCACCCTACCTGATTTAGCTATCAGCACTGTATCCATAACATAGAAGGAATTTGGTAGTATTCCTTCTTTCCCTATTCTTTCAAATAGTTTGTATAGTATTGGAATTAGTTGTTCTTTGAATGTTTGGTAGAATTCACATGTAAATCCATCTGGCCCTGAAGTTTTTTTCTTAGGGATTTGATTAATAGCTTGTTGTATTTCTTTTTCCAAAATGGGGCTCTTTAAATAATTTATTTCCTCTTCTGCTAACCTGGGCAATCTATATTTCTGTAGATATTCCTCCATTTAATTTAGATTATCAAATTTATTGGCATAAAGTTGGGCAAAGTATCCCCTAATTATTACTCTAATTTCCTCTTTATTGGAAGAAAGTTCTCCCTTATCAATTTTGAGACTAGAAATTTGATTTTCCTCTTTCCTTTTTCTAATCAAATTAACTAAAGGCTTATCTATTTTGTTGGTTTTTTTCATAAAACCAATCCTTAGTTTTATTTGTTAATTCAATAGTTTTCTTATTTTCAATTTTATTAATTTCCCCTTTTATTTTCAGAATTTCCAATTTGTAATTGAATTAAGGGTTTTTAATTTGTTCTTTTCCTAGTTTGTTTTTTAATAGCAAGCACTATTCATTGATCTTCTCTTTCTCTATTTTATACAAGTAAGCATCTAGAAATATAAAATTAACCCTCATAACCGCTTTGGCCATATCCCACAAATTTTGGTATGTTGTCTCGTTATTGTCATTCTCCTGAATGAAATTATTGATTGTGTCTCTGATTTGCTTTCATCCATTCATTCTTTAGGATTATATTATTTAATTTCCAATTAACTTTTGGTCTATTTTCTCCTGCCCTTATAGTGTATATGATTTTTATTGCATCATAATCTGAAAAACATGCATTTACTATTTCTGCCTTTCTGCATTTGATTTTGAGGTTTTTATGCCCTAATACATGGTCAATTTTTGTATAAATTCCATGAACTACAGAGAAAAAAGTAAACTCCCTACTGTCTCCATTTAATTTTCTCCAAAGACCTATCATACCTAACTTTTCTAACAATTTGTTTACCTCCCTATTTTCTTTCTTATTTATTTTGTGGTTTGATTTATTGAATTCTGAGAGAGCAAGGTTGAGATCCTCCACTAGTATAGTTTTGCTGTCTATTTCTTCTTGCATCTCTCTTAATTTCTCTTCTAGGAATTTGGATGCTATACCACTTGGTGCATATATATTTAGTATTGATATTGCTACATTATCTATGGTAGCCTTTAGTAAAATATAGTTTCCTTCCTTATCTCTTTTGATTAGATCCATCTTTGCTTTTACTTGATCTGAAATCAGGTTTTCTACCCCTGCTTTTTTTTTTTTGTTTTCCTGAAGCATAATAGATTCTGCTCCAGCCTTTTACCTTCACCCTTTATGCATCTCTATGCTTTAGATGTGTTTCTTGTAAACAACGTATTGTTGGATTCTAGTTTTTAATCCAGTCTGCTATCCATTTCTGCTTTATGGGAAAGTTCATCCCATTCACATTCACCATTAAAATAACTAATTCTATATTTCCTGCCATCTTATTTACCCAAGTTATGTTTTTCTCTTTCCTTTCCCCTTTCTCCCTTCCCCCCTCTCAAGTATTTTCCTTTTGATGACCATCTCCCCCAAACAGTCCTCCCCCCTTTAGAGCCCCTCCCCTTTTTATTCCTTTCCCTTGATTCTTCTATTTTCCCTTCTATTAGTTTATCCCTTTCTTTTCCTCCTTTCCCTCCCATTTTTCTGTAAAGAAGGACAAATTTCTCTGTGAAACCAAATTTGTCTGATAATCTCTTTTAGAGTCCAATCTGATGAGAGTAAAGTTTACACAATGCACATCTCCCTCCATTCTTTCCCTCATTTATATTAGGTTTTCTTTGCCTCTTCATGAGATTTTATCTTATTTTTACCTCCTGTTTTTTTTCCCTCTTTTTCCCAGTATGATTGCATTTCCATCTCTAGTTTCTTTTTTATATTATCAAAATAATATCAAATTATACCCCCATTCTTTAAGTATATCCATAGTAGAAATATAGTTCTCAAGAGTTCTTTCCTTTTTATCTTTTTATGCTTCTCTTGAGTTCTGTGTTTGGATGTCAAATTTTTTGTTCAGATCTGGTCTTTTCATTAGAAATAGGTGAAATTCAGCTATATCATTAAATGTCCATCTTCTTCCCTGGAAGATAATGCTCATTCTATCTAGATAGATTATTCTTGGCTGTAATCCAAGTTCCTCTGCTTTTTGGAATTTCTGGTTCCAGGCCCTTCGATTCTTCAATGTGGAGGCTGAGAGATCTTGAATGATTCTAATTACAGTTCTCGGTATTTGAATTGTTTCTTTCTAGCTGTTAGCAATATCTTTTACTTGGTGCGATAGTCCTGAAATTTAGCCACAATATTCCTTGGAGATTTAATTTTGGGGTCTCTTTCAGGAGGTGATCGGTGAATCCTTTCGACGGTGATTTTGCCTTCTGCTTCTAAAACATCAGGGTAGTTTTCTTTCAAGTTTTTCTGGAACATAGTGTTTAGATTCTTTTTTTCATCATGGCTTTCAGGAAGTCCAATAATCCTTAGATTGTCTCTCCTAGATCTATCTTCCAAGTCAGTTGTTTTTCCTAGGTGATATTTTATATTTTCTTCTATTTTTTCATTTTTTGTTTTTGACTGATTCTTGAAGTCTTATTGAGTCATTCACTTCTATTTGCTCAATTCTAATTTTTAGTGTATTATTTTCTTCAGTTACTTTATTTAGCTCCTTTTGTAACTGGCCAATTTGTTCATTGCATACTTTTTCCATTTACTCAAAAGCAAAATTGGTGAAATGGAATTCACCAATTCTAATTCACCAAAATTGTTTTTCAATAAATTGGTGTCTTTATCATATCTCTCTTGGAGGACATTATATCCCTTTTGCACTGATCTCAATTCATTCCCCCATTTTTCACATAACTCTCTTTTGAGATTCTTTATGCAGTCTTCCAGGAAAGCCTTGTGAAAGGGGGACCAGGTCATGTCCACCTTTGTGGCTTCCTCTGTAGTTGTTTTAGGAACCTCAGGATCTACGGTCTGCCCTTCTTTCTTTCCATAAAAGCTGTCTATGGTGAGAGTTCTTTTCTGTTTCTTACTCATTTTTTTAAAGTTTGGGGTTTGTGTAAAGCAGAGAAGTGGAGGCTGTGGTAATTTGCCCTGGGGCAATTTGGCTAATTAACTTCCAGTGTTGGGCTCTCAGGGTTGGGACCAGTGTTTGCAATGGGTTTCAAACTACCTTTTTCAAAAGGCAGATCTGCCAAAGTACCTGCCCGAAATCAGGGCTGAGTGTCCCAAGAGCCTCAGATAGACTCCCCAGGTGTTTAGAATCTTCCATGTTGAGTCCCACCTGGCTTCCTGCCCTGTCTCCTGGAGCTGTGCCTGGCAACCTGCCTGACCCCCTGCCTGACTGAAACAGACCTGCTCCAGAGCTCTTCCAAGGTACCTTCTGCAAGGAATGTTTTATAGTCCAAATATTTGTGGGTTCTTTGACTTAAAAATCAGTTCAGAGGCTTAATCTGATTTTGGTTTGAGAGAAGGTCAAAGAAGGACACAGAGAGTTGTGTCTTCACTCTACCATCTTGGCTCTGCCCCCAATTCCATTTCATTTATTTTGAGTGTGTTTTTTATGTAATCTAAAAATAAATATGTAACAAATACATAATATACACATATGAAGATCTAATATATAAATATAATAACTTTAACATGTGTATATCTTATATACATATAGATAGCTATACTGTGATTTCTCACTTACATAGTTTCCCTTTTGTCTTTGAATATATAGAACCCATCAAAATGACTGGGCACTTAATTAATGACTGATTGATTGCTTATTTCTCTTTATTCATTTTTTTATATTTTCCTTTTTTCTCTCTCTCTTTTCTTTTAAAAAATATTTTCTTCCTTCTTTTCTCTTCTAGTCTTTCTTACTTTCCCTCTTTATTTTCCTATTCCCTTCCTTATTCACTTTGATTTCTTAATTAGCACTATTTTCTATTTTGTCCCTTATCACTTCCCTTTCTGTTTTCTATTCTCTTCTCTTTCTTTTCACTACCCCCTTCCCTTTTCTTTTCCTCTCTTCTATTATCTTCACTTCTCTTTTGATGGCCCCAGATATGTAATTTTATTGGTATAGAGATCTCTGGATGAGGAAACTGCATCTGCCAATCTAGGTTTCTGCGACTTCTAGTGTTAGAGTGGCTGAATGCTCTTGAGGTGAAGTGTCTTCTCATGGTAATACAGCCAATATGTGTCTGAGATTGGCATTAAATTCAAGTCTTTCTGGCTCTAAGCCTAGTTCAGTACTCAGAAAGCCAGGCTTCATCTCTCCCTCAGAACAAAGAGATGGAAAATAGATAACTTAGGTACTCCATGTGTTATATACATGATGGATAAGGTGTCATTCTTCCTTCTTAACAGGTAAAGCATCAATTCCCTTTTAAATTTTACCTCCCAAATTAAACTGGGAGTTTCATTCTCACATTAAATTTAATTCTTCTCCTTCTTGCTGTATCAATCTTCCCTTTTTCTCTTCTAGACTGGATGAAGGAAAGTAGCAGAGCTTACCTCAGCACTAACTCTTCCTTAGTGATTCTTCTTCCACCTCAGCATCTTATCATCCTGAAAATTGAGGAGAGAGTAATTCAGGCCAACCTGCTGCTATATCCCTGTGTTTCTGCTGGGGAGCAATCCACAGTAATGGTCTTTAACAAATAGAGGCAATAAAAGCTTCAAGAGAGGGAAAGACAGGACTTTGAGATATTCACCACTCCCCTTTCTTTAGCTTCTCCTTGTTCATAAATGTCTACTCTCTGAACACTGCCTGCTTTCTGTTATGGTCTCCTTGAGTGTCAATGAGATTAAATGATGTAGGGAGTCACTTTTGCCCTCATTTCATTTCTTCTGTCATAAACAACAATCTGACTTTGGTTGAAGCATTTCCCCTTGTCAACAGAACTGCTGACCTTGACCTCAGTGAAGGGAATTTTTCTACTTTGTAAATAGCAGGATGGTGGGTAAGTATATCTGCTCACCTTCTCCTGCCAAATATTTCACCCTGGTCCTAATGCTAAGGACTGGGCATTATTTGTCATCTTCAGTGGAGGGTTGATCCTGTGTTTACTACTTTTTTTTCACTTGGTTAAGTTTTGTTCATTCAAGCAGTACTTTTATCTTTCTTAGTGATTTTTAAAAATGTCTTTGTGATTTGTGCCCCCTGTATAACCAAAGAATATAAATCAGGCAGTAGGCAATATGACACTTGGAAGATTTGAAGGTTTAATAATATCTTAAATAATAATAATGTGTATGTGTCTACATAGAATACAGATAGATTACTTATGTGTAATTTTTGGTTTTATTCATTTACTCTATTCCACTCTTCAGAAAATTTATGAGAATTTGGTGGATTTTACCAATTCAGGATATTTTTAGACCAACACTAGGGGTCACTCTTCCTTGTTTAAAGATTTTGGTCCATGCCCAGCAGCCACTGACAATTCACCAATTTCAGGGGAGAGTAAGCATTTTTGTAAAGATGAGAAAAATATTTTTGTCTGAAAGAGTAATAAAAACTTTTCCTTTGGGTTTTTTTCTTTGCTCTGTCCTGGAAATTGTGTTCTGGAAAGATTTCTAGAATACTGGTATATTCTGCTGAACTTGTTAAAATATTGGAGTGTCAAAATTAGCATGGATAGATTTTGTCAAAAAAACTGTTTTAAACAGAATTAATTGCACTAAGGTAGTGGTAACGGTAAAAATAAAGTAAATTTCTCCCTCAAAAATTAATTTAGCTATGTAGCTTATATGAAATGTTCTCTCAACAAAAAATAAAACAAATCCAAATAGCAAAATATTTTATTTTTTTATTAATACTTTTTATTTGCAAAACATATGTATGGGTAATTCTTCAACATTAACCCTTACAAAGCTTTCTGTTACAAATTTCCCCCCCTACTCCCCACCCCTCACCTAGATGGCAGGATATCCACTACATGTTAATTATGTTAAAATATTTGACAAATCAAATATATGTATATTTATTTCCACACATCATTTTTTGTGCAGGAGACATCGTATCTACAAGAAAGAATAATCAGATAAAGGAAATACAATGCAAGCAAGCATCAATAGAGAGTATGAAAATGATATGTTGTGGTCTACATTTCACATTCAGGATTGTGGTCCCTCTCTCTGGGTGTATATGGCTTTCTTCACTGAACAATTGGAACTGGTTTGAAGCATTTCATTGTTGAAGAGAGCCATGTCCATCAGAATTGATCATCATATAGTATTGTTGTTGCCGTGAATAATGATCTCCTGCTTCTGCTCACTTCACTCAGCAGCAGTTCATGCAAGTCTCTCCAGGCCTCTCTGAAATCATCCTGCTGGTCGTTTCTTACCAAACAATAATATTCCATAACATTCATATTCCATAATTTATTCAGCCACTCTCCAATTGATGGGCATCCATTCAGTTTCCAGTTTCTAGCCACTACAAAAAGGGCTGCCACAAACATTCTTGCACATGTGGGGCCCTTTCCTTCCTTTATGATTTCTTTGGGATATAAGCCCAATAGAAATGCTGCTGGGTCAAAGGGTATGCACAGTTTGATAACTTTTTGAGCATAGCTCCAAATTGAATAGCAAAATATTTTAAGAAGATGAAATAGGAGGATATGAAATGATTAAGGAAATGCAAGTTTGAAATCTTGACTTTCATTATTTATAAAGGAATAGATAAGAAAATGATGACTAATTCTATTAATTATGTGATAAAATTCAGATCATTTGACATATCTGTCCCTCTTCTTAAAATGAGAGAGTTGGATTAGATGATCTGTAATATTCCTTCCAATTTAAATATGTACTCTTTTAGTGAAATTAAACCAACTAATTCTGTATGTACATGCTTTCACCGGATCTTTACTTTTACATTAGCATAAATTGAAAATTTTATTTTCAAATTACTCTTGCTAAGATTAATCAACAATGCACAGAGTAGATGTTGAGCTGAGTGAGAGAGACAAATATAAATTTATGACTAAGTCTAAATAGCTCTTTCTGGTTTTAATAAGTCCATTTATTTCTCAGTCCAATACATACATACATACACACACATATATATGTATATATATATATATATATTTGCTGAGGCAATTGAGGTTAAGTGACTTGCCCAGGGTCACACAGCTAGGGCATGTTAAGTGTCTGACAACAGATTTTAACTCAGGTCTCCTGACTTCAGGGCTGGTGCTCTAACCATTGTGCCACCTAGCTGCCCCTATATTTTTTTGTCAGAGATGTCAGGAGCATTGCTAATCTTTCTGTCTTACTAAAAAGTTTTCTATTTCCATATTAATAGTTATTTTAAAAATAATTTTATTTTTCAATTAAAATTAAAATCTACTTTTAATTTCTCCCATTCTCCTCACATACTAAAATAGAATGAAAAGCAAAACTCATGATAAATATACATAATCAAGAAAAATAACTATCCCAAATGGACAAATCCAAAAAATAATGCATAATATGCACCTCTGCCTATCATATCACTGTAAGAAAATAGCTCAGACATCATAAATCCTCTTAAATTGTGGTTTGTCATTTTATTTTTCAGGGCTTTTATATCTGTCAGAGTTGTTTGTCTTTAAAATGTTATATAAATTATTTTACTGATTCTTTTAGTTTTACTTAACACCACTAAATGTATACCTATTTATATTTCTCTGAAACCTTGAGTTTATTATTGTGCATAGTACCATTGCAATGATTATTAAGTAGGGTTTTTGCCTTTTATAATTTTCTTCATGTGTAATTTATCACATTTCAACTCTAGGTACCTGTATATTTTGCTTTTTATATCAATTATAAATGTGAATTCCTGAAAAAAGAAAATTTCAGGTAGCCATGTCGCAAAGGAAAATGAAGCAAAAACAAAGCAAAGAAAATCAAAATTAAAAAAAATATATTTCAATATATATTTAGTTTATCCATTCTTTCTCTAGGGATAGATAGAAATTTTCATGAAGGATTCTTTGAAATTGTCTTATATTATTGTCTTGACCAGTATATCTAAGTCTTTCACAGTTGATCATCTCTACTATATTGCTGTTACTGTGTACAATGTTCACCTGATTATGCTTTTTTTTGCATGAATTCATAAAAATCTTCCCAGATTTTTCTGAAATCATCCTACATATCACTCCTTATAGTAAAATGGTATTTCATCATAATTGTATATCACTTCATGTTTAACTATTCCCTAATTAATGGAAAGATCTTTAATTTCTAATTTTTGCCACTACAGAAAGAAGTGTTATAAATATTTTTGAACAAGTAGGTCCCCTTACCTTTCTTTTATTTCTTTGGGATGCAGACCTAGTAATATTTCTGGGTCAAAGGGTGCAAACAATTTTAATATCCTTTGTGGATAGTTATGAAACATTCTCCAAAATGGTGGGATTACTTCACAATTCCACCAAGAGTAATACTAGTGTCCCAATTTTTCCACATCCTCTCTAGCATGTTATTTTCCTTTTCTGTCATGTTAGCCAATATGCTATGTTTGAGATAATGCAAATTTTTTTAATTTGCATATTTCTAATTAGTAATTTAGAGCATTTTTTCTTGTCCCTATTGATAGTTTTGATTTTTTTTTTCTTCTAAAAGCTTCCAATGTAAAGTTCAGGAACAGTATTGCTTCTAGTCTGAAGAATGAGATTCAGAATGCAGAGTAGCAAAACAGTATTTACATATACCCTCTTGGAAAACCTTCAAATTTTCATGATTAACTATGGAAACATCTGTGCAAAAGCAGCTGGAAGTTTGAAATGCTATCCCTCTTACACATCTATACCAGACATATTAACATAAAATTCCAAATGAAGAAATAGGGTGGAAAAATGAGCAAACACCAAAAAAAAAAAAAAGAATCTTCCCATAAAAAACCAAAACAAAACAACAACAAAACAAACTACTATGGTGTCAGGCAAGTTGAAGGTACAAACTCGCAAGAATGAAGTAAAAACATCTACAAGATCTACAAGCAAAATCTCAAAGAACATAAGCACAAGAAGAATCCCTATTATTTCCCATCAATTAAGAATGAGGAAAGATTACATAAAGAAATGAAAGCAAAGGAAGGAAAGTATAAAAATATTTAATTGCTTGGTAAAAGAAGCACAGACCTTGAAAAACAGAATTTGCCAAGTGGAAAAGGAGGTAGGAAAATTCCCTGATAAAAACAACTCCTTAAAAAGTAGAATTTCCCAAATAGAAAAAAAGTATTAAGAGTTTACTGAGGAAAATAATTACTTAAAAATTAGAATTGGGTAAGAAGAAATTAATGACTCCATGAAACATCAAGAAACAATAAAACAAGGTCAAAACAATGGTGGGAAAAGAGAAAAATGTTAAATATCCAATCAGAAAAAAAATTGACCTGGAAAATTGATTGAGAGATAATGTAAGAATAATTGAATTATCTGAAAACTATGATCATAGAAAGAATCTAGAAATCATATTTCAAAAAATTAATGAGGAAAATTAACACAATATCCTTGACCCAGAAAATAAAATAGAAATGGAAAGAATCCACCGATCACCTTCTGAAAAGATCACAAAATGAAAACACCCAGGACGCTTATAGTCAAATTTCAGAGTTCCCAAGCTTCAAGCAAGATGAATGTTCATACCCTCCCTTCTTTTGGAGAAAATTATGTTACATAAAAAGTGTACAAAGAAAAACTTTTATAGTGGAGGGGAGTTAGATAAATCTAATCCTTAAATAAATATGAAGTCAAGAGAAGAATAGAATATGAAAAGTGTTTTATATGATAGACCTCTTGAGAAAACTGTGTGGGAATAGAGAGAAGTATTTTTTTTGGCTGTACAGAGGACTTTCATAATAACACCATTTATTATGCATAAAATCCTTCCACTCAAAATGTAGAAAAATAGAACTATTACATGGAGTCTTTTCCAACTATAATGCAAAAATACATTTAATAAAAAGCAATGGAAGCATAAATTAAAGGCTAATTGGAAAATAATGATCCAATCCTAAAGAGAGAGTGGGTGAAAGATCAAATCATAGAAACAATAATTTCATTAAAGTGAATGACAACAACGAAACAACATTTCAAAATTTGTGGGATACCAAAATTGACAAAATGGAAAATCAAAATAAAGATTAATAAACAAAAGCAAGAAATAAGATAAAATAAATGAAACTAAGTAAGGGCTGTTTTTTAAGAAACCAAGTAAAAACAAACAAGCCACTAACTATTTTGGTTTTAAAAAAACTAAGAAGAAAACTATTTTTATTAGTATTAAAAATGAAAAAAGAGTGAATGCAGTTATGAGTTACTAAGGAAAATGAAAATAATGCAATTATTAGGAGTTATTTATCCAAATCATATGCCAGTAAAAATGAAAATCTAAGTGAAATTTATGGATCTTTACAAAAATACAAGCTGTCTACATAAGAATAGAAAACAGAATGCTTTAAAAAAACCTGTCTTAGAAAAAGAAATTGAATAGGCCAAATGAGCTCCCTAAGAAAAAATCTCCATCACCAGATGAATTTGCAAATGAATTCTACCAAACATTTAAAGAACTATTAATCCCAAGACTATATAAATTATTGAAAAAATTCTTTAAAAGGGAGTTTTATCAAATTCTTTTTGTGGCACAAATATTTTTACAATTAAATGAGGGAAAACAAAAACAGGGAAAGAAAACTATAGGCTGATTAATGATTATCAAAGCAAAATTTTTAAATAAGATACTAGCAAGGAGATTATAGCAATATATCAGAAAGATCATACACTAAGACAAAGTGGGATTTATACTAGGAAAGCAGGACTTGTTCAATACTGGGATAACTATAATTGTTCATATTAATAACAAAACTAACAAAAGTCAGGATTAGATCAATAGATGCAGGCAAAATACAGCACCAATTCCTATTATAAATACTAAAAAGCATGAAAATCAATTGAGCTTTTCTTAAAATGTTAAATAATATCTATCTAAAATCAAGAGCAAGCATTATTTTTAATAGGGATAAATTTGATTCTTTCCCAATAAGATCAGAAGCGAATTACAAATGTTCACTTTTGTGACTATCTTTCAATATATTGCAATAGAAATGTTATCTATATAGCTATAACATAAGAAAATGAAATTGAAAGAATAAAAATAAGTAACGAGGAAGCAAAACCATCAATTTTGGAGATGAAGGAATTGAGGGGAATAGGACAGCATACAGTTAATTGTAGGAATTGAATGAACCATACTACCAACATTCTGTGGTTCAATTCTAGAACTGGTTTAGTTCTCGCCCATATTTTCTGTTTTTTAATTTTTAATCATTTTTATTTAAAGTTTTGAGTTCCAAATTCTGTCCTTCCCTATCTTCCTCCCTTGACCCCACTGTGAGACAATAAGCAATTAGATATAGATTGGACATGTGCAATCATGGTAATCATTTTCATGTTAGCCATTGTGCACAAGAAGACTCAAATAAGAGGGAAAAATGAAACAAAGAAAGTGAAAAATAGAATGCTTCAGTTTGTATTCAGATAATATCAGTTATTTCTCTGGAAGTGGAGAGTATACTTCATCATTAGTCCATTGAGATTATCTTGGATCATAGTATTGCTGAGAATAGCTAAGTCATTTACATTTCTTCATCAAACAATGTTGCTGTTATTGTGTAAAACATTTTCAAAGTTCTGTTCACTATATATTACTTCATATAAGTCTTTCTAGGTTGTTCTGGAATCATCCTGCTTGTCACTTCTTTAGTACAATACTATTCCATTATAATCATATATTAGTGCTTGTTTAGCCATTCCCTGATTGGATTCTTTTTGATTTTTCAATTCTTAGCCACCACAAAAAAGAGATGCTTTAAATATTTTTTGTAAAAAATGAGTTCTTTTTCATTTTTTTGGATCTTTTTGGTATATAGATTTACTAGTTGTATTACTTGATCAAAAGGTATGTACAGTTTTATTGTCTTTTGGGCAAAATTCCAAATTTCGCTTCACAGTAGCTGCAAAAATTTACAGCTCCATCAACATTGCTTTAGTGTCCTGGTTTTCCACATGTCCTCTAACATCCAACATTTTCCTTTTTTCTGAAATATTCGCTAATCTGATGGTTGTAAGGTGGTACCTCAGAACTATTTTAATTGGTATTTCTCTAATTAATAGTGATTTAGAACATTTTTATGTGACTAGAGATAGCTTGGAATTTTCTTCTGCAAAGCTGGTTGTCTATACCCTTTGACCATTTGTCAACTGGGGAATGACTCATATTTTTATAAAATTGACTTCATTCCCTATGTTTCAGAAATGAAGTGTTTTCATTGTTACTCTTGATTATCTTTGAGCTTTTGTTTTTCTAGGTGAATTGTGTTATTTTTTCTAGCTCTTTAATATTTTAATAGTTTGATTGTATGGCACTGGAGAAATTAATTTAAATATAAAATTTTTATATTCATTTTAATTTTAATTTTATTTATTCATTTTTTATTTTCATATTTATATTCATATAAATATGTCATATTTATATGAGAGTTAATCCCATTAACATTTACAGTCATGATTGCTACCTATGTATTTCTCTTTATCCTATTTTTCCTCCTATTTGCTTTTTCTCTCCTTTTACCCTTTCCCTCATCAGAATTTTGCTTCTCTCCAC
>JAJPUD010010868.1:0-58338 GCA_023553655.1 Myrmecobius fasciatus
CGTCCCCCAGCTTCCTTCCAAATCTCCTTTTCCCCACTCTGGCTTTATGCTAGGCTGTTTTCGGTAAGCCCCTCGGGAGACAGACATCGACCTGCGTTTTAAACTCAGGGCCAAACTGTTTGGATGCCCACCCATTGGTCTTCATCTAGGAGGCGAGTATCGGGGAGACCAAAGGGTGAGAGAGAGCTCCGGCATTCAGCCACGAACTCTTAAAAAAGGCAAAGAGGCGGCCAAATTCCCACTCCGGAGCTGGGGAGAGGGAAAAAAAAATGACACAAGCTGTCAAAACAGAGCCCTGATAATGAAGTGAGCTCCCCGCGAAGCCATGGAGCCGCTCGGATTTGCTAGCGAACTTTCAGAAGCCACGTGTGGGGAGCCCGCATTCGGAAGGCCCCCTTGGGGCCGGGCTGGCCAAAAGCGCTGGCAGCAGGCCCTTCTCGAGGGGGCAGAGTTGGAAGGAAAGCCCCGCGCCCCCACCCACACTCCCGGAGTCTCAAACACAGCAAGCCAGCGCCTTGGATCGCATCTCCAGCCCGGGCACAGGGCAAGCATCCGGGCAAAACCCACATTTACCTTCCAGGATCAATCAATCAAAGGCCTCGCCGGCTTAGTCTGTGGCCAGCAGGGCACTTAAACCTATCATCCTCCCTCCCCATGGCTTTAAATTGGTGTGAAAGAATCTTCCCAGAGTTCTTCCTGGGATCTGAGAAAATGCCACCGGGTAATAGGAAGGGGCAAGGGGAGTACTGGGTGGGGGCAATGCTGACTGGGGCTGACCTTTCTTGGCAAGAATATTAAGAGAATTCTGCCTTTAAATACCTGAAAACTAGTCAGGGGGTGGGGGGTGTCTGGAGGGCCAGGAACTCACCAGGGAAGTAAAGAGATCGGGCAGAGTGCAATCCCTCCTGTGCCACAGCCAAATTAATTGCCAGCCAGCCACAGATAAAAGGTCCTCATTGCTCACACGGGCAGTGGGGCGTAGGGAGGACCGAGGCTGACTGGACTGGCGGCCTCTGCTTGGACAACAGTGCAGCTGAGCATCTCGGGTTACCTCCAGGCCCATCTTTTTTTAAATCCTGCTGCAGATGGAGATATTTAACTCGCTAAGGTGTCTACCTCCAAGCCTTAGAGAAGGCAGACTGAAAACAGCCAGGAAGGTGCCGGTCTCCGGGGCTTTCTAGGAAACAACCCGATTTGCTCCTCCTTATTTAAGGTTCCTAGGAGGAAAACATCCCATCCATTTGCTTCCACTGAGCACCTAGCCAAGGGGAACCCAGCATCAGCAGCTCACACTTTTTTTTTCCCCCAGCAAGATATCATTAACATCTATTTCCAAAGTCCCACTTTCTTGTCTTACATGGGGTGGGGAGGGAGAGGGAGAAGCCGCCTCCTGAGTGATTCACCATTAACAGTCACCACCAATCCTCCCCAAATAACACCAGCCAGCAAATATAGTCAAGGCTTCCCACCATCAGGAATACACACTTTTTCCCCTTGGACCTAATCTCTAAATAACACCCACCCCAAACACAATAGTACCATCTGTCTTTGGGCATTTGCAAACCCCATGAGGGGACTCTGTCTTATCTCAACTTTGCATCTGCTCTGATACACCGGTCTGCATATAATCAATGTTTAATAATTAATGTACGTGAAATTCAAAGGAATTGGAGGTGCTGTATCCCACTTTGGGGAAACACTGATTTTCTTGTCTCATCCACTATCACCATTCAATACCTACCTTCCCAAGCTCAAGTAGCAGTTTAATTCAAGGGATAATTATTAAACACCTACTATGTACAGGGGTACTGTGCCTAGGTATTAGATGTACAAAGAGAAAAATACAAAACTGTTTCTGCCCTCAAGAAACTTTTTTAATAGAGAAGTGTTTATATGCATTCAAATAAATAAAAAGAAGATAACCTGAGGCTCAATCTTGGGTTGATAAGGGACCTCATGGACTGTCTAGTGCAAATCCTCATTTTAAATAGGAAGAAATGGGTGCCAAAGGGAAAATCTGAACCCAGAGCCTCTGATTCCAAAGCCAGGGTTTTTCCTGCTATCCCAGTCTACCTCCATGAAAAAGTAAAGACTTGGTATGAATTGACACCTAAACTGAGCCTGGAAGCAAACTGGGATTCTATAAGGAGAAACAACAGCAGCAAATATATTAGAGTGGATCAGGGCCTAGGCAAAAGTACGGAAGTAGGAAGTGGAATGTTGTGTAGGGGGAGTCACACTAGCTGGTTATTTTGATAGGAGGGAAGGGAGAATATCTGTAAAGGGCTTTAAAATGTCAGGCTGAGAATTTTGACTTCTACCGTAGAGGTAAACAGGGAGCCACCAAAGATTTTTGATAAAGAGGAAGGTGATTTGGTCAGACTTAACATTTTAGAAACATCAATTTGCCAGCTATGTGGAAGATGGATCACAAAAGGGAAAGAGTGAAGCACAGGGAAAATTAAGGGCCTCTAGATGGGTAGAATAAAGAGCATCCTAGAGTTGAGGACCCAAGTTTATATCCAGCCTCAAGTACTTAACTGGGTGACCCTGGCAAATCATGTAACTCCACTACCTCCTCCTCCACCCCCCCAAAAAAACTATTATAATAGTCCAAAAAGGAAGTGATCTGAAACAGGAGAGGCTGGGTGAGTGAAGAAAAGGGGGCAAAAAATGCTGTTGTAGCAGAAAGAATTAGGAACTTTACACAAAAAACATCCTGGTTTCCATACAAGCTATCATGAACTTTATCAAAATTAATACAGCATTTCAAGTCAACAAACACTGATTAAACATTTACTATGTACTAACAGCCTGGAAGAGACAACAGGAAAAATCAACCCATGCATGGGGAAAAGGACAAATGTCCTGATCTTTAAAAAAGTAAATAAAATAGCATTCCAAACCTAAGAGATTGCCTTTGACTCCTGTTCAGTTATAAAATGTATTAACAGAAGTGACCACAAAGAGTAGCTGAGACTTCAACACTTCAGGAATAAGCTAGGTTAGGCTAAAGCAAATTCTTTTTTTTAACAGTTGTAAAACTAGCAGATGAGTTTCTATATGTATACTACACATTTGCATTATATTTCCAATTGAAATGTAAGCTCCTTGAAGGTAGAGAGGGGACAAATTTTCATCTTGTCTGTTTTCCTGGCTTCCCTTCACATTTCTTTGTATCCTCTGCACTTAAGAGTAATACTTGACACATAGCAGGTGATTAATAAATCGACTGCTGACTGACTCAAGTTATTTGCCAAGGGTCACACAGCCAGGTTGTCAGGTGAGAGGATTGCAAGGTCTCTGCCAGCACTAGGCTTGGCACAGCACAGGATCAAAGGTCTAGAGCTGGAAGAGACTTTATGGGGATATTCAGAACTTGGGTCTTCCTGATTCTGAAGCCAGGTAGCTCTCTACCCACTCTGATATGCTGCCTCTTTTTTCTAAGAATTCACTGACAGGACTTTTTTTTTTTTTTAATAAGATGGTTTTTTTTTTCATTTCGTTTCTATACCTTAATGCCTAGCATAGTGCTTCTTTGCATGTAGTATGTGTTTGATAAATGTTTTTTGGAAAGCAGTGTCCATTAGTTGGGAATGATTGAAAAAGGAAATTGATATTTTGACATAAAAATGACAAATATGAAAAATTCAAAGAAATCTGAGCAAAGCAATGAAAGACTAAGAATAGATGATATAATGATCACATTAATATAAAGGAAACTGAAGATTCTAATTCTGATCAATGCAATGAACAATCAGGACTCAAAAGACTCAACAAGTCAATGAGAATTTATTAAATGTTGCTGATGTGCCGGGCACTGTGTTAAGTAAGCAATAGGGATACAAAGAAACACACAGTCCCGACTTGTACAGTTCACAGTTGAATGGGGAGCAGTGGAGATCTTCCCAAAGTGGGGACACTAAAAGTAAGGGGGATAGGGAAAGGCAGGAGTTCTAAATGAAGACAGATCTTGGCAGAGAGATAGGAGACAGAAGATGCAGAATGAGGCACATGTCATCATCAGATTCTGGCCAATGTATCAAGGAGTTTGCATTAAGCATAGACCACCATTAGAAAGGAAGTCTATTTTTGTAAGGGGAGGGAAACATTGCTGGAAAGTAGCCATAAAACACAAAAAAATTTTCTCTTTTTAAGAATTCTCCCTGGATCATGAATGACTTTCATCTTTACATCTCTGGGATACAAACCCTATATTCCTAGGCTAACCCTGATGTGCACATAGAACCTCCAGTCAATTATCTTGATGCTCTAAGTGCTTAGCCCCTTCAAAGGCAGTGAACTAATCAAAGCCCTAAAAACCAAGGCCTCCTCTTCCATTCAGCAGTTTGTTCAAGTTCTCTAAGGGACAAGTTTTTCCTATAGCCAAGATGCTATGTGGGGGCAGTCAGCACAGAGAGGACCACAATGTAGCCAGATCCAATGGAGACAGCATGGGGCTATGGAATGACATGTCCTGGCTTTGGGGCCTGTTGCTGCCACTAATCAGCTTTGGGACCTTAAGCTTCAGCCCAGTTCCCTTCTGTCAGGTAGGAAAGGTGGGGGGCTTGCAAGGTCTCTGCCAGCTCTATTAATTCTAGGGATGGCACAGCAGAGGATCAAAGGTCTAGAGCTAGAAGAGACTTTACAGAGATGACCACACATCTTTCATTTTAATGCTGAACAAGTCACAGAGGAAGTGGCCAAGACAAGATCTGAAGCCAGATCCTAAGGTGCTCTTATTGGTAAAGTTCAGCTTCAGGCATTTTTAGCTGTGTGACCCCTAGGCAAACCACTTAAAGCTCTATATGCCTCCATAACAACAGGTCACCCACTTTGCAGTATTGTATTGAGGACATAAAATGAGAACATTTGTAAAGCACCTAGCAGTGTTCAGCTCAAGGTAGGTACTCTATAAATGTTTATTTCCCTTAATTATCTAATTGAATAATAGCAAATATCCCCTCATTTGGTTCTCACAATCTCTATGGGGCTAGATAAGGCAGATGCTACTTCCATTTGACAAATAAAGAAACTGAGGCACCAGTTATTCAGATGGCACACCTATGAGTCAGAGTCACAGAATTCAAGTTTTCTAATTCCTATCTTTGTGATCCATCTACTATTTATGTAGGGTGGCCCTGAATCTCCCAACTATGCCACAAGCTGCAAAAGATAGAGCTGAGGGTGGTATAAGACTTTCCTTTACATGGCCAGCAGAACCTAGAAATGTGGCTAAGTAAAAGTCACTAAAATAAGCCAAAATCCCAGTTTTTAAGTGGCCCGGGATGACAATTGTCTACTTTCTCACACTTTGAAGTAAAGAAAATAAACTAAAAAGGGAAAAACTCACAAACATCATACATGTCAAATTGGAAGAAGCACGAGGACAGTTGTCTTATATCAACCTTCGGTCTATTTTCTGCAGGTTCCTGGGATTATGGGTAGTACTGCTCCCAAAGCCAGGAAGAACGTGGAGCCCATCCTCTCCACACCAAACAGTCCAAATTCTTTTAAATGATCCCCATCTGGCATGGCTTCAAAATCCCTTACCATCATCACCCTACTCTGTGTCCTTTGGTCTGCCAATCTTTAATAAAACATGAGAGCCAGAATTAAACTGACTACTCTAGATATAACCTGACCAGGAGAAAAGAAACTGGGGGACTATGGCCTCCTTCATCTCAATGTGGCCCAATATCCTGTTGACTCAAACCAAGCTTACAAGTCATTAAGATTGAAAAAGCAATATTAGAGACATGACTCTAAATCTGATCCTTTTTGGACTTCATAAATATGTATTTTCATTTACCACTTTTTTTTCCCCATTTTGTTCACTGATTCTACAAATAATCATAAATCTATATTGAGTCATCCAGGAACTACTAATCTGAATAGGCAATCCAGGGACCTCCAGTTTACACAGGTAATGTCAGTAATGGGCCTTAAGAATAACTTTTAGTTTTGAAAGGGATGATAAATTCTGTAACATGAGAGGATGTTTTGATATATGGAAGCTTTTTTTTCTTTTTTAAGAATTATCATCATGCTGTTCGGTACCTATGGAGAAAAAAACAACCCTATCCTTTGATACTTGAAAAGGGACACTCAGGAAAATGCCCTTGAAGGCCACGAGTGAACAAATATTCAGCTTTAATATTTAATGTTTAATTTTTTGAATTCTAGATGGAAGTCAGCATTTCAGAGTGTTATCATCATTCAAGTGATGGCCAATGTTTGTAATATTCAGAGTGAAGAAGTATTCTACAGCCAATGCTGACTACCCTGAACATTTTAAATCACGGATTCATTTATCTCGGGTCTATAACACTCCTGTGTATTTCAAACCAAGCAGGATCACCGACCAGTCAATCACATAGGGAGGGCAGCATCTCCAAAAACAAGTGGTCCAAAATTCAGTTTTAGCAGTTGAAAATCACAATTTAGATTTTCATTCTCATGGGCAGTGGTACCCCATGAGTCCATGGAGAATACTGTAAATCAGTGTCAAGCAACCAAATGATTCTGCAGCCTCTCTACTGGGAGACCCAGTAAATCCAACATTCAAGTGATTTTAGCAAATCCAAGTACCGAAGAGAAAGTAAATCAGAAGTACTATCCAGAATTTGTTAGCACCCATCTCACAACCATGAAAAAGGAAATGTCCCAACACATGGCAGGAGCTGAATCAGGATGGACAAATGTCACTTTCAGAAAAAAAAAAAGTAACCTATCACATACTCACTTGAAGAGGAAATATTGGAATAGCTCCAGGGGAATGGATTTCTGTTGCTGTAGAGACCAATAAATAATCAGTTAAAGAAAGTCACTAAACTATCCCTACACAGTAACCCAGTGATTCTGTTATTGGGCACATGCCCAGGAGTCAGAGCCAAAAGGGAAGAGTCCCACAGACAATATTCATAGCTGTACCTTCTATTGTGGCAAAGACTTGAAACGAGAGTGGGTATCCATCAACTGAGGAACCACTGAACGAGCGAGCAAGTTGTCATATGGAAGTAATGGAGTATTACAAATGCCATAAGAAATGACCAACAGAAGGAATTTCAAATGTGGAAAGACTTGCTATGAAGCAGAAATAATGTATCAGAATATGGACAATGCCTACAAAAACTAAAAACAAGGCAAATTAAGTGCAAAAACCAAACCAATCTATATCCTGAAGAATTGATGGCCTCAGCCCCTTCCCTCCACTAAGTAGAAAGCCTAGGGAATATGGCTGTGAGATGAGATTTATACTGATGAGGTCACTATGTGTTTCAATGTTGTTACATGGGAGGGCTCAATAGGACTGGGAGATTCATGGAGAAATGCAAAAGGCATCAAAGAAAACTTAAGTGACATTAAGAGGCTAAATTCAAAATGGAATTGCAATGACCAATCTTAGATCATGATTAAACATGACAGTGAAAGCCACCCCATCTCCTCAGGAGAAAGAGTCGCAGAGTTAAGAGCTGAAAGGCATCTGGGAGCTCACAAACTCAACTCTCCCTTAACAATTATAGAGGGATCACTCGGGACACAGATTTGCTGCCTCCTGGCTGTGTGTTAGACAACTTATAATTTCTCTGTGTCTCAATTTCTTCATCGTTAAAATGAAGGGATGAGAAGGGATCACGACCTCTGAGGTCTCAGAGGTTAAATGTTTTGCCCAAAGCCACATAAGCAGTAAACAGCCCAACCAAGGTCTGAACTGAGGAACCTCCAACTCCAAATCCCAGTATGGAGTAATGCACAAACTGTAAAACAGATTTGGTTTAGATTATACTGGGAAATGAGTGTAATGTTAAACAAAAACAAAAACAAAAAAAGGCAAAAACAAAAGTCAGGTCTTAAAAAAAATTAGTCCTCGCACAAGAACCATAGCCACATTAGCCACTTTAATATAAAATATGATCAAATGCCTCATTACAAGAGCTCAAAAAAGCATCTTTTTAAAAAAAAAATCCAATGAAATTAAGTCTTATACAAGTTTAAAAATCGGGGATTTGTTTTAATTTTTAAAATTCTTAGTAGCCAATTTTGAACCCAGAACATTTTTACAACCCCACTAGAATCCTCTGCAGACAGTGCTTTCTCAGGTAGACAGATGACCCCCGAAACAGGCTATCTTCTTAACACCTGATATTTAATGCAATTTAATAAGTGTAACAAAGCCACATATAATCCCTGCGCCACTCTAAAGAATGACCCAAGACTCCATAAATTGGGGAAATCCTTATTATAGGGGAGGGCTACAGAAAGTTTTTCAGGGACATTTATTTATATAGCAATGAATTTGTCCGGGAAATTTTCCTCAAGTCCAGATACCAAGCTTTCACATGATTACCTCAGCCCACAACTAGGAGCTGAAGTTGGACTCCTCCCAGGTAGGTCTATTCTAGAGCTAGTCTAAGGTAATTCCTGGCCACCGGCCTACCGCCTCCAACCATCCTGCTGAGCCAGGGAAATTGGCTGCAGGCATTGGATGTTACACATGCAAGCACCCTTAATTGTAAACAGGAGAGCCCTCCAGGAGAACTGTTCCCCAAAATACTTGGAAAATGCATCTTTTAAGTTTATCTCAAGGTGGCCCTCTGCCTCAATTCAATGTTATTAGAACTTTAATTATATCCCTTCCCCATTTCTAATTTTACATGGCAAACTGAAAATCGAAATATTTTTGAGACAAATTATCTCATTCTCCTCCCCAAGAACATAGGCTTCATCCTATTACCTGAAGTTTGCCAACTTGGAGGGCAATTTGTTAGTTTTTATTCTAGAAGCAGCCTGGTAGGAACTGCTTCCTGTTAACATTTCTCAGTTGCCCACACTATCAAAGTGAAGTATTTCTTTTTGGCCACTGTTTACCCAGGGTAGCCCACCATTACAGCTCGGTAAACAGGCCTGTTCCTTATCTCTGGCTCCCCCTGCTGGAGACCACTGTCTGCAGCTGAACAGCAAAAATAACGAGGATTTTTCCAACAATGGCTATTGACTAATATATCCTTGTACAGACTTACTCCATTCAAATCATATTTTTGCCACACCCCATGCCCCATTCTGCAGGACAGATTGTCATTCAAGATAATGGACTGTCTTTTACTTTGGATAGGAAAAGGGCTATTCAAAGCAGCTTCCTGTCCAGGTCTAATTTTTCCATCAAAAAATTCAGTAATTCGGCCAAATGCCCCAGGAATTTTTCAAATACTTTTTTAAGTTTCCAATCTGATTTAAAGGGCCTCAAAGGGAAATCAACTGTTAGTTGTCTTTGTTTTTTTAAATGAACTAAGAGCCCCCAGATTTGTATCAATTGTATATCAATTTCCTTGAGAAAAGAGACAGACAAGATTTATTGAGGGAAATAATTTCCTTCAAAGTCACTAAGTGGAAGGGCTCAAATCTCTAACTGCCTTCTTCTAAGCAGAAGGCCCCTGTTTGACCTGTTCAAAGCAGTCAGATTTTGCCTCAGGTCCCTTAGAATGACTTTTTTTTTTCACTTCCAATTTGGCACTGTTACATTCCAAACTGAAATCCCCAAGAAGCAGCAGCTCAATGTTGATGAGTGCACAGCAGCCCAACCAAAGCCCTTTCCAATTGTTTCCAGTATCCTGTACAATCCACAGTGCAGAAAGACAAGGATAACCACCACTTTGGTTCAAGTTTTATTCAAGACCATATACAAAAGGTTTCCAGACCCAAGAGGGTTTAATCCTCTTCCTCTTCCTCCTCTTCATCCTGGTTGATCTGGAAGTACCGTAATTCGTAACTCTCCTTGCTATTGGCCACCACTCGGAGCCAATCCCGAAGATTATTCTTCTTTAAGTATTTCTTTGTCAGGTACTTCAAATACCTGCAGAGAGAGGATGCTCAGTGACTAGGCCACACAGGAGGCCTCCCTTCCAACACACTCACCACACAGGCCAACACCCAGACTCAAGGGTCCCATCTTGCAAGGAGAACAGAGAGTCTGAGGACTGGTCTCAGTATGAGTTATCAGGGTACCAGCAGTTAAATTAGCAACAGAAATAAGAATACAGTCAAGAAGATTTGCCCATCTAACAGGGAATAACTATTACATTGCTTTTAGGGATTGCTGCAAGGAGATGTCATGGTCTCAAACTGAGAGACAAGTACACAATAGTAATGTCTTTAATTTCTGTTTTCCAAAAAGCTCCAAGTAAGATAGCTTATCTCCTGTACTCGGAATCATCTTGCAAGAGTCAACGTTATTGTTTTGTTTTGGTGGGGTCTTTTGGTTTTATGTTTTCTTTCACAAAATGACTAATATGGAAATATGTTCTGAATGACTGCATGTATGTAACCTATATCGAACTCTGTTTGCCCTCTCAATGCAGGAAGTGGCGGAGGGAGGGAGGGCCTGAAAAACTGTTTTTACATATAATTGGGGAAAAATAAAATACAAATTTTTTTAAGTCAACATTGACTCATCTCCTAAACAGTATCACATATAGATCTTCTCGTAAGGCTATCACCCTTCAATTTCAATAAACCTGAGATGGAAAATGACATCCAAAAAAAAGAAAAGAAAAGAAAGTGACATCCACATCTAGAGAGAACTATGGAGACTGAATGCAGATCCAAGCATAGTATTATCACCTTTTTTTTGTGTTTCTTTTTCTCATGCTTTTTCCCCTTTTAGTTTTATTTGTTTGTACATGACAAATATGGAAATATTTCAAAGATTTACAAATATTTAACCTATATCAGATTGCCTGCTGTCTTGGGGAGGGGAGGAAAGGAGAAAATTTTGAAACACAAGTTTTACTGCTGAAAACTATTGTTACATATATTTGGAAAAATAAAATACTATCAAAAATTTTAAAAATTAAAAATTTAAAGGCTAAGCAGGATGATTTCAGAGAGGCCTGGAGAGACTTGCATGAACTGATGCTGAGTGAAACGAGCAGAACCAGGAGATCATCATACACAGCAACAACAGTATTACATGATGATCAATTCTGATGGACATGGCTCTCTGCAACGAAGAATTGTCTCAAAGCAGTTCCAGTTGTTCACTGAAGAAAACCATATACACCCAGAGAGAGGGAAATGAAATATGGACTACAACATAACATTTTCATGATCTCTACTGACATTTGTTTGCATTGTGTTGCCTTTCTCTGATTCTTTTTTTTTCTTGTAGATAGGATTTTTCTTGCATAACTTCTCAAGCATTTCAACATTATTAGCATGTAGTGGACTTCCTGCCATCTAGGGGAGGGGAGGGGACTGGGGGTAAAATTTGTAATGGAAAGCTTTGTAAAGATCAATGTTGGGGAACTACCCATGCATATGTTATACAAATAAAAAGCTTTAACAAAAAAAAAAAAAAAAAAAAATTTAAAGGCTATCCCTAAAATGATACTCCATCTCTTGAGATTATTATCAAGTTATTATTTGGAGGCTTAATCAGTTGGCTTAATTGCTATCCTCATTCCACCAGTGGCCAAATAAGTCATTATCATTTAATGTGCACATACGTACTGGTGTTTGCTTATCTTGCCTTTTAAGTTAGTCTTTTTACAAGTAGGAAATGGATTTCTGTATCCAACTGTAAAATGCCAACCATTACAATGCAAAAAAAAAAAAGGATTTGCAGCCATTTTAATGGGTTAACATCTAGTGATATCAATCTAGTTTTCACTCTGGATCTTAGCCAGAGTTCCTTTATTATTTGATGAGTTTTTTAAATATGTTAAGCCCCAAAAAGGTCACTGAGATAAAGGATTTTCACACACATACACTGAAAAGAAAATAACCCACACTAAACCAGGAAAATTTAAAAACTATGACGTAATTAAATTCCTGATTAGACACACTGAACAAACAGGAGTCTTATCTCCAGGGTACTACATTTTACTGCTACATTTATTCTTGCTGCTACCTTCTATATAAGACAAGGCTTTTTCCTATACTCTACCAGAGGAGGGCGAGAAGGAATAATAAAAGAAAACAAAAGATGTTTCAAGAAATTGAGATGGTTAGAAAGAGAAGAGGAAAAAAATGCAAGATCAAAAATGCCTGGATCTAGATTAACGACTTTCCCTTTCCTCTAGAAACAAATTGAAATGGATTAAAAATGAAGAAAGAATCAGATTATATAGGAAAACTTTTTCTGTAGCAAAGGGAGGGAAGGTGTTAAACTTTGAAGAAGTGAAGAAGTCTGTAGACACTTTCCATGACAATCTAATGGCACTGAATAGAGATGCACTGCACATTCATCATTCTGGAAGAATTTTTGCACAGGCTACCAGAAGCAGGGAATGGGGACAAGAAGCCCTGCCATTTCTTAAGGCTCTGTATTGCTATGTACTTTTCTTTCAGAATAAACATAGGGGGACCTCCCTGAATCCAGATGGGTAGCTGATTTTGAGTGCAAAAGAAAACCATTAACCTGATAAAGCTGGAGAAGAAAGTAAATTCAAGAGCTTCCTACTTAGCATTCAGAGAGAAAATTTTAATTCAATGTAACCAAGTAACTGATACTCCTGAAACAGCAAAAACCAATGTTACTTTCACCTGGGAAAAACCTATTTCCAGAGGCAAACATGAAGATACATTTTAAAAATTGAGGCTTAAAAAAGGCTCCCACAGTTAACCCTGAGTTCCATATGACTAGACTCAGCAAATTTATTAACAATGAAATTCAATTTTAAGGATCAAAGATAAATTCCTAAACTGTTCCAATTTATCCTGAAACACTGGGGAAAGCTTTCATTTCCAATGAAACTGTTAAAAATGACATCTGGCAGCACTTAAGATTTTAGTACAAGTTTAGGAGCTGCCATGTCACTTCCTATTTATGTGTCTCTAGACAAATCCTGTGAGATCGGCACCCAGGTGCACAGGATCCAACCCACAGGTAAGAAACTACTCATCTGAGATGAAGTGCTCATGGTCAGGGAGAGCTGACAAGTCCAAGGCAAAATGACTGTCTCCTTTAACCCCATGGCGGCAGTGGCTGCCATCTGGCCCAACTGTAACCCCGACTACTCTTCTAGCAGAGCACTTCCTCTCCCACCCCACCAGCCCGGGCCCTCTGTGCTTCCAGGCCCCACTTTCTCACTTCCTCCACCTCAGCTGCCCTCTCACCTTTTAGAAAATGGCACCTCTGACGTAACGGTTATCTTGCTCTTGCTTCTCTCGATGGTTACGACTCCGCCGCCGAGATTGCCAGCCTTTCCATTGACTTTGATTCGTTCTTGTAAAAACTGCTCCTGTAAAACCCAGAGAGAGCTTGGTGAGAGCGTCTGGCTGCACAGCAGACTCAACTCCCCACACTCAGCTCTCTCTCTAGATTCTAAATGTAAGGAAAACATTCATAAGCAACTGGGATCCTCCTAGTTTTTCACAAAATAACAGTGATTATCTGCAAACAGCTCAAGTCCCGAGACATCCAAATTCCAAGACCCAAAAAGTACAATCATGGCCATAAAAGAGTATTTACAATACAAATCTGAATTTACAATTTTTGGTATAATTTACAGATGTAACAAAACCAATGGCACTGAGATTATTCCTGCAACTTCCATGAGGGTTATTTTTATCTCCTAGAAGATGTGAGAGGAAAAAGCACCAAAGATGGATGAGGAACACTAACATTATGAAGATTTTCAACTACAATCTAACCCTGGGAAGGGAACTCACACCAAGGGGATCATCACAGATTCACAAAGTACAGAAGAAATAGCGTGATCTTCCATCACAACAAACACAATTACTACTCATATGTCAACAGAGACAAAATATTACAATACAGAATAGACTAGGTGTTGAAGGCATAGAAATACTGCAATAACACCAAGATTAAAATGGGGATACAGGAATAAACAAGCCATTTAGAAACAAGGACCAAAGGAATTATCCAGCTATATGGAAAGCAATCATAAGGGAAGGTAATGGGATGAGGCTCAAGACAAACAAGTAGGTCAAGGGTGAACCCTAAACTGTAACAAGGAAGCACTGTGGGAAGAAGCAATATGGTAATGACAAAGAACATAGTAGCAGTTCAAATAATACTAGGTAGCTTTACTACAGCACTTTAAGGCATGCAAAGTGCTTTACAAACACTTTTTATTTTATCATTACAAGTTATAAACAAAAAGAGAAAGAACTCCCACCACAGAAAAGGGAGCATATCAGACGAGAACAAGCAAGCAAGGACAGGATGCAAAAGAATCCATGATCAGATCCTCCAGGAAGGGCATCAGAATTTCAAGAGTGTAGTGAGCTACTTGCCCAGCTATGATGGTCCTAGCACATTAAGGCCCATATGCCCGCAAAAGATTGCTCAGTTTCATAAACTATTGAGGACAGGTGGGTGAGAGAATGTGAAAAAGGTCAAAAAGAGATGGAACCACAGTCAAAGATGGACAGAACAGAGAAAAGACCTACTCAGCTCTTATTTTGCTTCTAATTTTTCTGCCAAAGAGAAAAGCCACAACAAAACCAGTTAATAAAATTAATTACACAAAACAGAAAAAAAAAAAACACATCAATCACAGCATAATAGTAAACTCAAGTCACCTAACTCAATGTCCATTCTAGGAAATTACAGTGGACGTGATTCCCTAACTCCCATCAAGTGGAAAAAAGCAAACAATGTTCTAATTATCAAAAATAAGAGGCAGAGTGGACCCTACAAAGTATCACTGACTCCAGATCAATTCCTAAAGCAATCACAAGGTTGTTAATGGTTATCTAAAAAAGAAGTAAGCAGCTGCTGGCTCATCAGAATCAGGTCACACCAAGGATTCTTACTAGACTGGAAGAGAGAATTAGAGATTTCCAGAAAGCATGAGCTAAAGTTTCTTATGTTGCCTTCATGAAGATAAAAGATAAACCATCACACAAATACTGGTTGAAGGGCCTGAGAATGGTGAATAATAGCTTGTTATCTAAGTGGATATCTAGTATATAGGGATATCTTGGGGACACACATGTCCCTAGCCCCCATTTGTCATTTTTATCAGTGACTTCAGTGAAACCCATCACATTTACATTACAGATGACATGCAACTAAACACAAGGTGACAGAAAAGGGTGGAGACAAATGTCTTAAACTTGGTTTTAAAAATCAACTTCAAAAAAAAATGCAGTAAATATATCTATGTCTATCATTCATCTGAAGAAAAAAATCTGGGGACCACAAGCTCAACAGGAATCAAAAGTGGGCATGGGCAACTAGGTGGTACAATAGGAACCAGAACACCCACCTGGAGTCAGAAGGACCTCAGAGCCTCAGACACTTTATTCTAATGAGTGTGACCTTGGACAAGTCACTTACTTAAACCCCCAAAACCTTACAAAAAAACAAAAAACAAAAAACAAAAAAAAACCAAACCCTAACAGCAGCTCAGGACAGATGCAAAGCCCCCTAGCATCCCCTGATCTGCCCAGACCACCATTCTCTTATCACATCCGCCACCAGGGAATGCCACATGACCACACACACACACACACACACAGCATATACCAAGCAATACAAAGAGGAAGAACTAGCACGTGAGGAGTGGAAAGGGAAAATCAGGAAAGACCTTCAATAGGAAACAGCACCTCAGCTGGCCTTTGAAGAAAGTTAGGCATCCTCAGTGGCAAAGGTGAGCAGGGAAGGAAGGAAATGGGCATTTATTGGGCACCCACTACAGGCCAGGCACAGGGCAAACCCCCTTTACAAATATTACCTAATAACTGGAAGATGAATGCATGCTCATCAGCTGAATAAGTTATGATAAATGAATGTGATGGAATATTGCTCTGTAAGAAATGATGCAGCAGGATGATTTCAGAAAAGCCTGGAGAGATTTACAGGAACTGATGCTAAGTGAAATGAGCAGAATCAGGAGAACACTGTACACAGCAACCCCAAGATTATGTGATGATCATCTGTGATGGACGTGGCTTTTTTCAAAAATGAGTTGATTCAAGGCCATTCCAACAGACTTGAGATGGAAAATGCCATCTGCATCCCAAAAGAGAACTATAGAAACTGAATGTTGATCAAAGCATAGTACAGACCTTCCCAGGAATTTGGTTGAGTCAAGCAAAGTCTTCTCAAACATGGGGAAGACCAGGTCATGTCTGGAGAAAGGAAAAAACCAAGGAATGAAAACTAAAGAGAAAAAAGAGACTGAGGAGCAAAAGGGCAGTGAAAGAACAGACCTGAACAAGGGGAAAGAGCCCAGAGCAAAAGGAAAATTCGGGAAGGGCCAAAAGAGCCACTGGGGTAAAGCAGAAGAAAGACAAAGATCAGGACGGTCAGTCTCAAAGTAGGAGGCAGGGGTGGGGAAAGAAAAGAGGGAGCACTGTCTCAATGGAGTGACAGAGTTCGCTGGGCAGGAGCAGCAAGGGCCAGACGAAATGAGTCGTGGAAAAAGCAATCTGCTTATTCATGATCCAGAAGGCCCAACAGCAACACCTGTGTGTGCAGTGATGTGGCGTGCCCAAAGTGCCAGCTAAGGAGGAAGGCAGCAGCCAAGGTGGATTTTCAGCTGGACACAAAATAAAATGTTTCTTAAAGCTAAAAAGGGGACGAGCTTTCCACAAAGAGCATAATCAAATACTGAGAAGTGAAAGGAACCTTAATTCTTCTACTTGGACCCTCATCTGACAGTTGACAAACAGAAGCACCAGAGGCTGGTGCCTTGGCCGGGATACTTGGTAGAGCCTAGATTTAAACCCCAGTGTCTTAACCACTGTACCACTGCTTCCTCACTCTGGATGACCACTTGCCTGGATGGCATATAGCTTTTGGGATGAAATGGGTTTTCAGGATCTCAATTCAGACATTCTACAAACTACAAAGAACTATACCAATTATGTTCTTTAAAGCATTGCTCAAAAATCAGGGATTAGGAATCTTGCTTTCACAAATACTTTTGCTATACTAGTTTTCTTTTTAACACTAGCTGAATTCCCTAGGATTGGTGAGGTAAGGATACAAAAGGACATTTGGGAGGAAAATGTTTTGGGAAGTTTTCTCCATACAATGTTATATGTGAGCTCTCCTCACCAACAAGTACTGAAAGCAAAGTACTACCAATAAGCTGATTAGAAGCCTCACAAAGCAGAAATGGACTCCATTCTACAGGGATTTCATGGGGGAAGGGAGAAAAAGCAAAGTAGAAACACAAATAAATTAGGACTTGAAAGAAGCCAGCTCAAAAAGTGGTCAGAAGAACTTTCGATCCAAGGTGGCAATTAATTTTATTTCAGAAGATACCAAAATGCATTCCAAAATCTAAAAACAAATCATCAAATATGGTGAACTCTTCAAAGTTTCAGTTTCTCCATGTTGTTCAGTCATATCCCACACCAACTGGAGCTTTCCTGGCAAAGATACCAGAGTGAATTGCTTTTTCTTTCTCTAACTCATTTTTACAGAAGAGGAATCTGAAAAGAGGGTAAAGTTAACTGGCCCAAGGTTGCCCAGTTAGGAAGTGTCTTTAGCCAGATCAGACCTCAGAAGGATGAGACTTCCTAACTCTAAGTCATATGCTAATCCTATGAGAAGGTTTGAAGTCATCACTTTCAGACAACCAAAGTCCAGAAATTAGCTACTGAAATACCTTTTTTCCTGTCTTTAAAAGTTTCTCATTAAGATACTTGACGCTTCTTAAAGTCATTTCAAGAATGCAACCCACACCTATACTTATATAACCAAGGCAGAGTTTATTATCATTTAATTAAAGAATAGCTTCAGGGGTGTAACTTACAAAATTAGCTGCATCCATAATCCCATCTTCCACAGGATGGGTACAGTCCAGGGTGAATTTGAGGACTTGCTTCTTTTTTTTGCCGCCCTTCATCACTGATTTCTTCTGCAGAAAAACACAAATATTGTCTGTAAGTAGCTAACCTGCAACAGAGAATTGAAGGGAGGGGGGTTGTCTATATCAAAAGCAACATCCCTAAAACTTCTAACTTTAAAGGGACTGAACAGTGACTGGTTCCTCCAGTCTCAAGTTCTGACATTCTGTAAAAGAGGATGGTTATTTCCTACCAAGAAGCTGATGGTCTAAAAATTGCTGGCTTGGAAATAAGTGCCTGGATTTAGTCAAACTATTCTTGAACTTAATTATATTTTGCCTCTGCACACTTTGAATACTAAATTGTGTTATTTCTGAGACCTCATGACTGCTGTTTCTTGCTCCTTTCCCAGAAAGATGTGGTGCTGAAATCTGCAGCAACCTACTGCTGTATCCCTATGCCCATGAAGCCTTCCTTCCCTTATGCCTTAAGAGAGATCTCTCCCTCCTAGAATCTGGTCACCATTTAACTTCTCTCCTACAGGTAATTTCCTGATGTGTATACAGTTGATATCTATCTAGTACTCTCACCCCACCCCTAAACTGCAGGGGCTATCCTGTTTGCATCCACACACTTCCAATGTACACAGTAGGTATTGAACAATTTTGGAATTGAGAGATAGATTAAGTTTTGTATTATCTCCAATATCCTTCTTAAAGACATTCTACCTTTTAGACAGAACTAGAAATCCCCTAAGTAACCAATTGTACTATTACCCCCACACACACACACACACTCACAATTACTCAACTCTTAAAACATTCAAAATAGAAATTTAGCAACGCTCAAAAGACTAAGGAAAAAATTCTTTCCCTAAACTCCCTATAACAATAGCAGCTAATTTTATACATCGGATTACTTTGTGCCAAGGACTGTCCTAAACACTTCATAATTATTATTTCGATCTTCACAACAACCCTTTTATAAAGCAGAATAGAAAAAGGAGGATAAATAACACTTTTCACAAAATTACACTGTTCTTGAATGGTCACAGTACTTGAAGATCACCCTTTTCAGAATCACAAAATGTTAAAGACTGAAAGGGGCCTATTCCAAATTCCTATGGATTTAGAGGAACAAAATCTTGGGAAACAGAAGAAGCTAAGTGCCTTGCCTGTTACACGACTATCAAAAACGATAGATGCAAAGACTGGAATGGGTCCGTCACGCGCAGCATTCAAGTTGCTATCATAAAACTGATGATTTTCTTTTAGAATTTCCCATCAAAAACCAATCGAGTTTCCTCGATTATATGAAGGAAGGACAGTACAAGAAACTGAACTCCTCCCATTATCTGTAAGAAACTGACGCCTGCCATGTGTTCACTCATGCAGCAAAGGTGGGCTCTGGGTTAGAGGGAAGCAAAATTGACCCAAGTACAGCCCCTGCCCTCCAGAAGCTCACAAGCTAAAGCTCGAACCCTAGAAATCGAGGCGGGAGCCGAGGAATACACCTACATCTGGGGAAGGAGTTAGTCCCGAGAGAGAAGGAAGGGAGGGACGGGCCAAGTATACTAGGCACGAGGTGGGACTCGAACCCATCTCCTCCGGGCTTCAATTGGGCCATCCGGCCACACACGGAAGGGACCCCATTAATGAACTAGGCTCGCAGTCACGCAAGTCCCCGAACCTCGCAAGCCCGCGTCCTCATACGCTATGCAGTTTGCAAGACTTCCTTCTCTCAAACACGGCCGCCGCCGTTCCAGTGGCGGGTCTCCCCATTTTACAGAGAGGGAAACCGAGGCTCACGAGTTCGATGATCCGCCTAGAGTTGCCTAAAGGCTACTGGGAACCCCGGACCCCGCGTCCCGCCGCTGAACCCACCCAGGGAAAGCAGGGGCGGCGGCCCCGGGGTATGCCCAGGACGCGCCCCCCCCCCCGGCTCCACTGATCACGAAAAGGTAAGATGAGACCCAGGGAACGGAGACTGAGGCCACACCTGAGGCTGGGGACCCATCGTGTCGGAGAGGATCCGGAGCCCGCGGGCAGCGTGTCCCAAGCCCACCCCGAGCCCCCCCAAGCGCCAGGCCCCGGCCTCGGCCTCCTCCCCAAGCAGCGTGCAGCAGCCGGACGGGGCCGAGGCGAAGGCGGCGGCGGCAAAGGCGGCTGCGCCCGGCCCCAATCTCCCTCCCCACCCACCCCCCAGCCAAGGTTCGGGTCGGACCGCAGACCCGGGAACCCAAGAGCGAGCGCGGGGCGGCCCGCAGGGAAGGCCGCGCACGGAGCGCGATACTAACCACGGGCGCCATGGCGATTGAAGAGCCAGAAAGGGACCGCCGAGCACCGCGCAGGCGCAAAACCCTCCGCGAGCACGCCCAGCACGCAGGGTCCAGGCACAGCCAATCAATCAATCACGCCTCTGAATTGCCAGGGCCTCCTCCCGGGGCTCGGCGATCGGGGAGCGATTAGTGTCACCTGAAATGTATACTTCCTTCCTTCCTTCCGCCGCCGGGAAGCCGGCGCGTTCTATTGGAGGCGGAATGCAAGGGGGAGCCCGGGTTTGTGGACTCTTCCAATAAAGAACGGGGGTGGGGGTGGGGGTGGGGTGGTAATAGGAATGCTCTTAGAGCACCCAAGGGCCCCTCCCTCCTGGCTGCTTCTGTAGAGAGTGTTTACCGATTTGTAAACGTCTATCCCTGGTTAAAAAGTAAGTCCCTTGAAGGCAGAGGTTGTTTCTTCTTTAGAGTTATCATGGCTCATCTTCTCAACCCTCAGACACTCTCCCTGGTCAAGATTTTGCAACGTGCCTCAATTGTTTTTTCTGTAAAATGGGTTTATTAAGAGCATCTACTTCCCAGAGTTACTATGAGAATCAAATGAGATAACATATGGAGAATGCTCTGCAAACCCTAAAGCTCTCTAGGAAGCAATTGACTAACATGGATTTAATTAAACAATCCATTAAGCTCTTATTATATGCTAGGGCATCCAGATAGCATAGCAGAGTCAGGAAGCCCCAAGTTCAAATGTGACCTCAGCTCCTTACTAGCTGGTGACCCTGGTCAAGTCACTTAATCTTGTTTGCCTCAATTTCATCATCTGTAAAACGAACTGGAAGAATAAAGGACCAGCCATTCCATGTCTTTGCCAAGAAAATGCCAAATGGGGTCGATAAGAGTCACGTTTAGAAGAATTGCACTGTTTAATCTATATATCCCATTGCTTCTGTCTGGGGAAGAGGGAGAAAAATTTGGAACACAAAGCTTTTTCAGAGATGAATATTAAAAACTATATTTTCAAGTATTTGGAAAAAAACTATTAACAATATCGTTTGCCAACAGTGTTGGTGCTGAGGATATAAAAAGAGGCAAAAATGGGACAATAAATAGGCCTGTATTGCTGGACTACCGAATTCTTGGAGGGGAGTAAAGTGTGAGAAAGGGGCCAGGTTGTGAGAGCTTTGTGAATTCTTTGAACTTCCTAGCTGAAAGACCCTGGCTAAAACACTTACTAATTTTCTGTTTGCCTCAGTTTCCTCAATTGTTAAATGGGAATAATAATAGCCTCCCCCCCCACCATGAGGGGAGATTCAAATGAAATAATACTTGGAAAACTCTTTGCCTGACACATAATAGGTGCTTAATAAATGCTTGTTCTTTTTTTCTTTCTCCTTCCCCCCAACTTAAGTGTTCTATTTACTACCAGAAGCCATTACAGATTTCTGCCCACGACTAACTTGTAGAGTTTACTTAATAGATACTTTGTTTCCCTTATCTCTTTACATGAATCCCCAGTAGAAAGTAATTTCCTTGAGAGTAAGAACCATTTCATTTGTCTTTTTCTCATTAGCACCTAGCACACAGTAGGCACTTAATTACCCCCCCAATCATGTATTTAGGAATATGTAGTTAAAATTTACAAAGTCATAGGCATATAGATTTAAAGACCATGAATCCAATTGCTCTCATTTTATGGATGAGGAAAATGGGATCCCAAAAAGTTCTTTTCCAGGATCACAGAGCTTTGAGAGTTTTCTTGGCAAAGACACTGGGATGATTTGGCATTTCCTTCTCCAGCTTATTTTTACAGATGAGGAAACTGAGGCAAATAGGGTAGAATGACTTGCTCAGAGTCACATATAGCTAGGACGCGTCTGAGGCCAGGTTTGAACTCAGGAAGATGAGTCTCTTTCTACTTCATCTCCTAGATGACCATAAAAGGATTTGAATCCATATCTTCTTAGCTCCAAGGCCAGGGTGAGGTATATATATATATACTAAGATAAACTAGTCTTTGATGTTTCTTTTTCATTTCATGAAAGACCTACATTCAAGTCTCATCTTGTCACTCTATTCAGCAGACCAATAAAGGGTTGGATCAGTTATAGTTCCAAATTCCCTTCCAACTCAAAGATTCTAGCAGCCATGGCATCTTTCACTTGGAATATTAGACTTTATATATGCATATATATAAACACATCAAATTTCATGAGAAATCTACAAATTATACAATATACTCAATGATCACAAGAACACAAACAAAAATAACCCTAAAATGGGGCAGCTAGGTGGCACAGTGGATAGAGCACCAGCCCTGAATCAGGAGGACCTGAGTTCAAATATGATCTCAGACACTTAACCTTTCCTAGCTGCCTCAGCAAAAATAAATAAATAAATAAAACCCTAAAATGAAGCCTCCTGATGAACAATTGAAATGACTGATCGTCAAAGCAAGCTATTTTCACCTTTTTTTTTTTGTTGTTGTTCTCCTGGTTTTTGTCCCCTTTTGATGTGATTTTTCTTGCACAGCATGAGGAATATGGAAATGCGCTTAGAAGATTCGCATGTGTTTAATCTATATTGGATTGCTTGTTGTCTAAAGGAAGGGAGAGAGGAAGAAAAATTTGGAACAAAAGATTTTGCAAAGTTGAATATTGAAAATTATCTTTGCATGTATTTGGAAAGATAAAAAGCTATTGTAAAAGAAGAAAAAGAAATGACTGATCTTATCCTGAGGGAAGAGGCAGCTAGATGCTCAAGGAATAAAACACTGGGCCCAGAGTTCAAGTCCAACCTCAGACACTTAAACTAGCTATAAATCATTTAACCTCTGTTTGATTTAATCTACTAGAGAAGGAAATGGCAAACCACTCCAGGGTCTTTGCCAAGAAAACCTCATGGACTGTATGGTCCACGAGGTGATAAAAATTAAGACAAGACTAAACAATTAAACAATATTCCTGTAGAAAACATAAGAAAATGAGCTGACATTTTCAGAGGAAATAAGTGAGTCATACAGATGTGGAATGTGAAATGTATACACAATCTCTGGGTCAGTAGACTTTATTCTATTGTTTTTCTTGGTTCCAAAGGAAGGCTCCTTGGCATTGGGAGTAAAGCAGGAAATGTGACTATGGTGGAAGGACTAAGGACTGATGGAAGGAAGGACATAATTGGAATAGAAATGACTATGGTATTAAAATAAATCTATCAACAAAATTATTTTTTAGAGGGCTAATTAAATCATTTTTAGAGGCAAGGTGGAGGATGAAGGGAGGAGGTTCCTACCCCCAGGATTTCTGTAATGAAACCAATATATTGACATTGGGAAAGAGATTTATAAGGTAACTTCCCAGGCTGACTAAGTACCCAAGTCAGATGACTGCAGGATCCCTGAGCCAGAGGAATCTTGCCTGACAAGTCAGAGAGGATGGGCTCCCAGAATGCACTGAATCATGGTTTTTAGTAGTATTTCATCATCATCATGGCTATGTATTCAAGGAACCAACAACAGGAGCAGCAGAATATCCCTGCTGATTGATAAATGAGAATGTGCTTGCTAGATCTTCCTTAGTTGTTCTGGGTTATAGAGGAAGTGGCAAATTGAGATGAGCCTGAGTTCCAACTTGTAACAGAGGTCACAAGCTAAAGAGTGATCACCTTTCAGGTGTGTGGCTTAGCAGGTGAAAATACTTATGGTGGAACAATGTTGAAGACAGAAATAAGCTTTCATTTGTCCCACACTTATTAAGCTATATAGTAGATAATATAAACATTTCTACACACACACACACAGCATGTACAAAGTAGATAAAAGTTGACATGAGAAAGAAATTAAAGCCAGGGAGGCCAGGAAAGTTTTCAATAAAAGACAAGCTAACAACAATAAAATGAATGATTTAAGACATCTCTGAATGTTATCCGCTTTCGGAGAAAGAACTGACAAAATCCAAGTGCAAATTGAAGCAGACTTTTTTTAAACCTTATCTTGATTTGTTTTTGTTTTACTTTTTTTAGTATGTGCTTTTTTGTTTTTTGTTTTTTGCTGAGGCAATTGGGGTTAAGTGACTTGCCCAGGGTCACACAGCTGGGACATGTTAAGTGTCTGAGGCCAGATTTGGACTCAGGTCCTCCTGACTTCAGGGCTGATGCTCTATCCATTGCACCAACTAGCTGCCCCCTCTGTGCTTTCTTTAGCTTCATAGCTAATATGGAAATATGTTTTGAATGATTGCAAATATATAATCTATGTCTAATTGGTTGCCTTCTCAAGGAGGGAGGGAGAGAGAATTTGGAATTCAAAATTTTTTTTAAATGTTAATTGTTTTACATGTAATTAGAAAAAAGGAAATATATATTTTTTTAAAAAAAGATGATCTAACAAAGGAAAACAAGAATTGTAAGCAGAAATATGGGATCATGTACATTACAAGCATGAGACTTAGCTCAACCTATTCTGCAACAATTAATTCTTAAGAATGCTTTCCATACTTTTAAGGAAAATGAGCTTATACTGTTTGTGATTGTGCTCCCAAAACAGGTAGTCTGACTTAGAATTTAGGAAAGTTACTTTGGTCAATGAGTAAAGGATAAATTGGAACAGGAGACTAAAGGTAGGAAGATCAGTTAGGAAACTGTCAAAATAATCCAGCCCAGAAGCAATTGTAGGCGATTGTCTACATCAAGAGGGTACAAATAGGGAAAAGAGGACATAGAGGAGAAATGTTGTAGAGAGGGGAAATGGCAAGATTTGCAACGTCTGGACATGTTTTGTGGGATTTTTTTTATTATTCATTTTAAAATGAATTTTTTTTATTTTTTAATTTTAAAATTAAATGAGAAAAGAAAAGAGACATTTCCACATACACAGCAGAACATGAGAGGATTCAATATAAAACAATAAATTTCCACTTCAAAATTTTTTTAAACTTATGTAATCAATTTGTTTTCAAAGCTACCCAATTTTTCTGTGCTTCTTTCTGAGTTTTCTTTTGTTCTCTACTATGCACTTTTTTTTCTCCTTTCCTCCCCACCCCACCCTAGAGGTTACAATTAAATCTGAATATATATATATGTATATATACAAACATATCTATAAACACATACATATACATATACATATACATATATGTCTTTATGTAAAGTCCATGTTATGCATGCTTCTATTTGTCAGTTTTTTCCTCTGGAGTGAGATTGCATCATCTTTCATAGGTTCAGCTCTTTCTATGTTTTTCTAGATCATTTCTTATAATAGTATTCTATTCCAATCATATAGCATAATTTGTTTAGCCATTCCACAATTGAAGGGCATCTGTCATTTTAGTCAATCTAATAAGTATAAGAAAACTGTCTAGATATGTGGAATGAGAATGAGGACTCCAGGATGATTTTGAGGCTGTGAGCTTGAGCAAGTGGAAGGATGGAAGTATCTCCTAGAATAAGATGGAATGTTGGATGAGAGGTGTGTTTAGGGGGAAAGCTATTTTTTTCAGTTTTGTTTTAAAGTCTGAGATACCTTCTGGACATGAAGTTTGAAAGATTCAATAGGAAATTGGTGATTTGGGACTGGAGCTCAAGAGAGACTAATCACTGCCATAGAGATGGTATTTGAATCCATGGGAGAGTATGAGATCACTAAGTGAAAGAGTGTAGAGAGAAAAAAGGAAAAGGCCCAGGAGAAAGTCTTGGGGGCAAACTCATGTTAGTGATGTCACTTAGATGAAGATCTAGTCAAGGACACTGAAAAAGAGCAATGAATCAAGTAAAAGGGGTACCCAAAAACCCTGAAAGAAGAGCGTATCCAAGGAAGAAGAGATAGTCAATAGTAGTTAAATAAACAGAGGCCATAGATATTTATTGAGAAAAGGTCATTCAATTGAGCAATTAGATCACTGGTAACTTTGGAAGAAGCAGTTGAGTTGGATGGAGGTGTGTGAACAGAAATGGAGGTACCTAATGGACATGGATTTTTCCAACTTCCATAATGGAGTCTTTTTAAAGACTTTATTTTTATGCTAATAAAATATTTTATTGGGGGGGGTTCTACTTTGAATTTATTATTTTTATTTTAAATAGTATCTTATTTTTCCAAAAACATGAAAAAAGTTTTCAACATTCACTTTTGCAAAACTTTGTTTTCCATATTTTTTCCCCTTCTCTCCCTCCCTCCCTCCTCCCCAAGACAGCAAGTAATCCAAGTTAAACATGTGCAATTCTTCTAAACATATTTCCATATTCATCATGCTGTGCAAGAAAAATCAGATCAAATAGGGAAAAAACACGAGAAAGGGAAAAAAAAACAAGCAAACAAACAAACAACAATAATAAGGGGAAAATATTATTCTTTGATCCTCATTCAATCTCCCTAGTTTTCTCTCTAGATGCAGATGGCATTTTCCATCACAAATCTATTGGGATTGCCTCTTTTCAAGGATTTTAGCAGAGGAGAGAAGAGACAGATGATACCAGCAGTAGTGTTAGGATCTAGTGATCATTTTTAAGACTGAGGAAGATACGTTGGGGGCCTTAGGGAAGGAACTAGTAAGTAGGGAAAGAGAGAAAATTTGAGATATGGGGAGATGATATGAGGGCAATCTGCTGGGAGTGGTAGGAGGTGCTGGGATCAGTGGTAGATGTAGAGGGATTGGCTGCCTAACAGAAGGGCCACTTCTTCATCAGATAACTAGAGCAAAGAAGAAAATATAAAGAGATGATATTGGTGTGAGGAGATAAGGAAAGGGGAAAAAGAGAGAACTTCCATGGAATGACTGGTTTTAGTGATATGAGGTAAGAACCTCAGCTGAGAAAATCAGGAAGATGTGCTGTGGAAGACTTGAAGGAAGAAGAAAAAGTTTGAAATATTCAAGGAAAGAGTGTCACAGAGATTCAATAGAGAGTCCAGGTAAGATTAGAAAACATATGTTGTATGTTTGGGGTTTTTTTCTTCTTTGTATTTTTTCCCCTTTTGATCTGGTTTTGTTTTGGTTTGTTTTGGTTTGGGTTTTTGTGCAGTATGAATGAATATGAAAATATGTTTAGAAGAATTGCACAAGTTTAATCTATATTGGATTGCTTGCTATCTTGGGGAGGGGGAGGAAGGAGGAGAAGGAGAAAACTAAACTCTTTGCATGTATTTGGAAAAATAAAATACTATTAAAATTTTTAAAAATTCAGAAAACAAAATCTAGCATAGTTCTGCTAATTCAATTCACCAAGCATTTAAGGTTCTGCAAAAATCCAGGCACTGTGAGCTAGATGCAGGCAATATAAAAGCAAAAAAGGAATCACCCTCTGCCATCAGGAAGCTCACATTCTACAGTAAGCAAGGAACCTCATATTTTATACTACATAAAGATAGCCACGGAAACACAAGGAATATATGAAGAAAATACAAAGTACTTTTGTAGACTGTAAGAGAGGATTTCCTAACAATGGGGTTGATTAGAAATAGCCTTCTGTGGCTGGTCACTCTTGAGCTAAACTTTAGGTGAGATGGTAAGAATATTATTTTTAGAATAAGGAATACTTAAGTTCAAATCCAGCTTCAGACACTTATTAGTGTCTGATCCTGGCAAGTCACTTCACTGCCTGCCTCTTTTTCCTCTTTGTAAAATAGGGATAATGATAGTAGCTATCTCCCAGGGTTAATGTGAAGATAAAATGACATAATATTTGTAAACATTTTGCAAACCTTGAGGCACTTTATTTAAATGCTAGCTGTTTTATAAGCCCTGAAGGGAACTGGAGATTCCAAGAAAAGATGAGGAGGAGAAAAAGTGTTCTAAGCATGGCAGCCAGCCTGTCCAAGGCCTGATGGAATACATTTTAAGTGAATGGTGACAGTTCTGTTGGCCAAGGTGGGAGGGTTCCAAATATGGTTTGAGGAGGAAGGGTAGCCAGAAGTAGGGCTTTGCAGAAAGAGTTACTGGGAACCAAGTCTTTGTTCCCTGCAGAATGGAGCGCAATATAAATGGAGCATCACCCATGCCAGTTAAGGGATTTCCTGAACAGAGAATATGGTCAGAGGGAGAGAGGTAAGAAAGGAGATTTGGAATTTCTCAGTCCAGGGGCCCCAGCCAGACCAAAAAGGATAGAAATCACTCCCAGTACACAATACTAGTCGGTGCTTCTGCCCCTAAGGTGCCCTAGAGCTTCTCAACGGCCTCCTCCCTCCTTGGGCTTATTTTCTCTGCACAAAAGGGTTCCAGAATCCCACCCCACCACGCTCCCGCAGCCCCGCCCTGCTTCAGGAATGGGCATTCTGCTGTCCAGCCCAGCCCCTGGCCTTTGGAAGGACCGTGCCCGCCCCTCCTCCTGCCAGCGAGAGAGGACAGAAGCCGACCAAATTATCTCCCCTGAGTAGAGGGGCAAGCTCTGGCGTCCACGGGGAACCCGATGCCCCACTCTGTGTCTGCAGAAAACCTAGTTCGGCATCCTGGCCAGCGCCTTTCCCAACAACTGAGTAACAATTGCGCAGAGGTGGGAAAAGTGCCTTGGAAACATCTGCGGAGAAGGTAGGAGAAGGCAGCTTGCCTGCCTTCTCACCCCAAGGGGAATCATGAAGGATCTTCTCATTCTCGCACAAATTCAGTCGCATCCCTGATCTCTCAGGGGCCTCTGGCGCCAAAAGTGTCTCCCCGATTCTTCAACGGTGCCGGGGCTTCAGCAATGGCCACAGTCCAGGTGGGAGGCAGCCAGTAGGGGAGAGTTGTATTTGCCCAAAACTCATGGGGCCCCAAAATGAAGACTGATTTTCTCCCCTTGATTCCCGCCCTCCTGCGCTGAGCCACAGTGATCCCCTGGATCCCTGCTGGGCCCTCAGTGTTCCTCCCACCATCCCTATGATCCCGGGGAAGGTGTCCTTCCTTGGAAGCCGAGGTCAAAGCAGAGAGGGCAGACTTGACTCGGTCTCTCCCCCTGTTACTTCCTCCTCCTCTTCCTCCTCCTCCTCCTCCTCCTCCTCTCCCACCCAACCCAACTTCCGATTTCTAGCAAATGTCGGGGGAGATCTTCTTGCCTCTGGAGAGCCTCGCTGCCCTGGAAGCCTCCAATGGCCACCCTCTCGTCTGCTTCCTATGCCATGGGCAATATGAGCACCCATGTCTGCTAGACTGCTATCACAACTTCTGCGCCAGCTGCCTGCGGGGCCGGACCGTTGATGGCCGTCTAGCCTGCCCGCTGTGTGGGTGAGGAGAGGGCCTTCGGGTGGGACGGAGGGCCGGGCCAACGGCCCAGAACCCGACGTAACCCAAGTCGCTTTGGGCTATCAGAAATCTAAAAAGAAAAGAGTCTGAACCCAGAGCTCCTGAGTTAGGGAGAGCAGGGAGGGGATTCTATTATGGGAAGGGCACCGGAGTGGGTTGCAGCTGTCAGGGAGGGTCTCTGATCCTCTCCCGAAATTGGCCCCTTCCCCCACTAGAAGACCCTGATGGAGATCTAAGCTCCGGAAACTGGGAAGAAGGAGGATGCCCCAGAAGGGGAAGTTTTCCTGCTTTGGGAGGCGTCTGGGGTAGGGGGTCTTCACTTAGGGGCACTCGGTCCCTACCTCTGCCTTTCACGCCCTGGCCTCCAGTGAGGCTGCAGAGAGGGGGATGGGGCGCAGAAAGTAACCAGTCTTGAAATGGGAGCCCCGCGGGAGGGCCCCAGATAGCCCAACTCTGCACCTCCACTCCCCGCCACGGAACGGCCGAGTTTCTGCTAAGTCATCCCCGAAATCTGATTTCCTGACTTTAGGATCGGGTCTACACCGCTGATTTCCTGGACCTTAAAGTCTTGGATCTAAAAACCCAAATTTTCTATGAGCCCTTGGCTTGAGTGAATATTGAAATCACCCTGACCAGGTTAAAGCTGCTGTGCGAGGGAACTTACATAAGGAGTCGGGGGGGGGGGGGGGGGGGGGGAGGGCGAGGGGGAGAAAAAGGGGTTTTTTGAGCTTTGAGATGGCAAATGCAGAAGTCCCACTTAAGCAAGTATTCCGCCAGCCCGAGGGGATGCGATAGAAGGGGGCACTGGAAGCTATTTATAACTGGAACAAGAGGCAGGTGACAGACCGTTTTCCCGGGCGCCTCTCCACTATTTTTAGGTCCTGGTGAATAAGTATAACGGGGGGGAACTGGGGCTCGGGCCAGGGAGGGGGAACCAGATCCGGGCTTGCCCCCAGCCTCTGCCCCACCCGCAGCCACCAGACCGTGGTGAAGGGGGCCAATGGGTTGCCTCCTGTGGACCGGCTCCTGCAGTTCCTGGTGGATGGCTCCTCGGACTCCGAGGAGGCTGTGCGCTGCGCCAACTGTGACCTGGAATGCCAGACCCAGGCAAGGAAGAGTGGGGGGAGGGAGAGGGAGTGGGGAGAAGCTATGGCTCCAAAAAAAAAAAAATTTTTTTTTAAAGTAAGTCAGTCAATAAACATTTATTAAGCGCCTATTGTGTGCCAGGCATTTCGCTAAAAGCTGTGGATAAATGAGGAGGAGGAGGAGGAGGAGGAGGAGGATGGTGTTGGTGGTAGTGCTGGTGATAATAATGGTGATGGTGGTGGTAGTAGTAGTAATAGTGTGTGTGGGGAAGATGTTGGTAGTGATGATGATGCTGGTGGTGCTGGTGGTAGTAATGGTGGGGAGGGAGGATGATGGTGGTGGTACTGGTAGTAAAAAAAAAAAACCAGTCCCTGTTCTTAAAGTGCTCACTAATATATAGCCTTATAGTAATAGCTTTATATGGCACTGCAAGGTTTTTTAAAGCACTTTGCAAATATTTACTTTGGTCCTCTCAACAACTCTGGGAAATAGGATCATTTATTTAAGACTAGAACAGACTTTAGGAATTGTTTAGTCCCTTTATTTTACAGACAAGAAAACTGAAGCCAATAAACAAATGACTGGTCTCAAGTTATAAATCAGGACACTGGGGGGGGGGAGGGAGAGGGGGAGGAAGAGTAGAATTTGAACCCTGCTCCTTTCTTCCAAATCCAGCACTTTCCATTAAGCCATGCTGCCACACTTCACCCTTCTATTCCCCAGCACACAATAAAGCTCACTCACTGGCCTTCCATATCCCAGCTCCTTTCCCCAACCACACTTTTCTAGGGGCTGAGACCAGGGTGAGATAACAGAATGTTGTGATGGAAAGAGCTCTGAGTTGAAAACCAACCCTTGATGTTTACTAAACCTGAACAAGTCATATAACTTCCCTTTTCTTATCTGTATCATGGAGAAAATAATACTTTCAGTCTCTACTTCACAAGAATGTTTGGAGAACCTTTGAAGGGCTATGAAAATATGAGCAGTTATTAGTGGATTAAAAAATAAGTTTAGAATCAGAAGACTTGGGTGCAAGTTCCATCTTTATCACTTACTGGCAAAATGGAACTCTCTAGGAAACTCCTACCCAGCTCTAAATCCTTCAGACTTCTTGGAGATTTAAGACAATTCATCCTTTGTTCACAGATCAGCAAGTTATCTTTTGCCTCCCCCATAAGGGATTTTTTTTCCTTTTCTGGTTTAGAAGATATCTTGGAATTTTGGATAATAATAACCATCTTTGGTTTTTGAATTTGTACTTATTCACTTATGGATAGATAGACTAATCAATCATTATTGATGTAAGAGAGCTCCCAGTTAGGAAACTCCCTCTGCAAATGTATATTGATATCTGTTCTATAAAAAGTTAAACTTTCTGAGACTCAGTTTCCCTTTCTGTGAAATGAAGAGGTTTGAATAAAAGCAAAAGCAAAACCCAAGGGAAAAAAAAAATCAGAGAATTAGGGATTAGACCTATGATTTCAACAGTACAGGGAATTCATCAACAAGGAAATCCCCTTCACCTATGCAAGTAGCCACTTTCTCCGAAGTTTAAAGAATTAGAGTTCCCTAGGGGCACTGAGAGGCATTTGTCAGGGTTACAATTAGAGATTTAATCTCTCTGACTCTTCAGCCAGCTCTCCACCCACTCCCTCTGCTGTTGGGACACTAAATGTGGCAACTCACCTTTTTCTAACACTGGAAGGTTAGCAAAACTCTTCATCAACTCTATGAAATAGATAGCACAAGTCGTTTTTGTTTTTTTTTCCCCCGCCCATTTTACAGATGAGGAAAATACTTAGTCACAAAACTTGTGCTTAAGCCAAGAACTGGACCATAGATTAATAGCATTCAGAGATTTAAGTGACTTGCCCAGAGTCTGAAGAGCTTAAATGCAAATGAAGATAGTTTGACTCCAAACCAATCAACCTCTCTGCTATATCATACAGCAATCTCATTGAGTCATTCATTTATCAAACATTTATTAAGCCTGCTATGTTTGTGCCAGGAGAAGCAACTGGCCTTTGAGCCACAAAGACCCTGCCCCATCTCTGACACATGCTGGCTGCAGTCCCTGCCCTAGAATAATAGACTTCTAGAGCTAGAGCTGGAAGGGGTCTCACAGGCATTTAGTCAAGTCTCCTCATTTATAGGAGGGGAAACTGAGGCCCAGGGAGTTTAATTTTTTTTTAATAAAACAAATCAGTTCATCTTGTTCAGTGTTTTCAGTGATTTGTAAATTGCAGAGAAGATGGTGACCTGCATTGATATAGGAAGGTTCCTCATTAAAGAATTCCTCATATCTGCCAATAGTCAATAGTTACTAAACATTTACTATTTTGTTGGTTTTTTCGTAGAACCAACTCTTAGTTTTATTTATTAATTCAATAGTTTTCTTATTTTCAATTTTATTAATTTCTCCTATTTTTAGAATGTCCAATTTGGTATTTAATTGAGGGTTTTTTAATTTGTTCTTTTTCTAGTTTTTTTTTAATAATAAGCCCAATTCGTTGATCTTTTCTTTCTCTATTTTATGCAAGTAAGGATCTAGAGATATAAAATTGCCCCTTATAACCGCTTTGGCCATATCCCACAAATTTTGGTATGTTGTCTCATTATTGTCATTCTCCTGGATGAAATTATTGATTGTGTTTATGATTTGCTCTTTCACCCATTCATTCTTCAGGATTAGATCATTTAATTTCCAATTAACTTTTGGCCTATTTTCTCCTGGCCTTATATTGCATGTGATTTTTATTGCATCACGGTCTGAAAAAGATGCATTTACTATTTCTGCCTTTCTGCATTTGATTTTAAGGTTTTTATGCCCTAACACAGTCAATTTTTGTATAAGTTCCATGGACTGCTGAGAAAAAAAGTAAACTCCCTACTGTCTCCATTCAATTTTCTCCATAGATCTATCATACCTAACTTTTCTAACAATTGGTTTATCTCCCTAGTTTCTTTCTTGTTTATTTTGTGGTTTGATTTATCTAATTCTGAGAGAGCAAGGTTGAGATCCCCCACTAGTATAGTTTGGCTATCTATTTCTTCTTGCATCTCTCTTAATTTCTTCCCTAAGAATTTGGATGCGATTGCACTTGGGTTACTAAACATTTACAAAGCACCTACTATGGACCAGAGGCAGCTGGGTGGAGCAGGGGAAAGAACACCAGTCTTGGAGTCAGGAAGACTTGCTTCTTGAGTTCAAATATGAAGCCAGCCTGACCCAGGTTCAATCTATCCGTCCCAAACTCTTTTTTTCCTCTCTCCTCCCTAGGATGCAGAGACTACCTATTTCTGCAACACCTGTGGTCAGCCACTCTGTGCTCACTGCCGGGAGGAGACTCACAGAGCCAAAATGTTCTCACGCCATGATGTTGTAGCCCTGGGCAAACGTATCAAGGACACCCACAAGAAATGTTGTGAGTGTCCAATCCTTGTCCCCAAATGAAATAAGGAACCATTGAGTACCATTTTACCCCTGTCATCCCCCCAACCAGTGAACCTGTCTTCCTATTGTAGCTTTGCATGGTGAGCCTTATATTATGTTCTCCACTGACAAGAAGTCTATGCTCTGCATTCGATGCTTCCGGGACATGCAGGGGTATGTAGGTCCTTCTTCTCTTCTACTCATTTTCTCTCCTTTCTTTCCCTGCCTCCTTTCTTCCCATCTCCTCCCTTCTGTTCCTCTCTCCCTTCACCTCTCGTTTCCTTCTCTGGACTCCTGCCTTCATCTTTTCCTTCCTTCCTTCTTTCTTTCTTTTGTATTTTCATTCTCTCATTCCTTCCCTCTTCCCAACCCTTCAACTAACATTGATTAAGCACCTTCTGTTTATAGAGCACCACACTGGATTCTAGGAGAGATACAGAACTAACAGTCTACTAGGTTAAGACCATACAATTGATAAACCATATTTCTTTAGTAATATATGAATAATAGGAGTGGAAGATCATGATTGTGATTACATTGCAGAGATCAGGAAAAACTTCTTGGAGGAAGAAGAGTTTAAGTTGAGCCTCAAAAGATAGGTAGGAACTCACTAGGCAAAACCTCGAATGATGAGAAATTTCACACAGAGAATAAAAGTATGGTGGAGGCAAGATAATGCTGGGTCCTTAGAGAAAGGAGATGGGGAGGTTCTAGTCTAATTTAACTGGAGACTAGATTGTTGGAGGAAAATAAAGAAATGTAAGGCTGGAAAGGACAAATGGGTTCCACTCCATTGTGGATTTCAATTAAATAACCACTTATTTATCAAGAAGTCATGTATTACACTGACTCCAAAGTCAAGAGGACCCAAATTCAAATATACTTTGGAGTATGATCCTAAGCAAGTCATTAAGTGACCACCACAATCTGTAATGCTACAATTAGCAAAGAAAGTGCACAGGTCCCAACCCTATCCTTAGGCACCTGGGATACAAAAATAGAGCACTAAACAGTCTCACCTTCACAGACTTGCCATTCTACTGGAGGACTTTGAATTGATCAGCTTTTGAGCACTTGAGATTCTGGGCCAGGCCCTGGGTTTATTTGGTTGGGGCTTAACTTCAGCCCTTCCCAAGATGGATTAGAAGGGAGGGAGAATCCAATCTGATAATCATACCAACCAGTTATCATATCAGTCTTTCTCATAGAGCCCAAACTTGGGAACCAGGATATCAGGAGAATGAGGGAGGGATTTGTGGGCCCATGAAAGGATACCTAGGGGTTCCCTGAGGCAGGTCATCTTTGCAGGGAAAGCCGGGCACACTGTATCGACATAGAGACAGCCTATGTGCAGGGCTGTGAGAAGCTGGACCAAATTGTCATGGTGAGTAATTGGCCCTGAGAGTTGGGAGGAATTGAGATGAGATCAGTCACCTCAAGTCTGCCTAGCCTGCTCCCTTCCTCCCAAGGCTGTGAAGGCTTTGCAGATTTCCACTCGGGAGGCAATCACCCTGCTGCAGACCATGGTGGAGGAGGTGAGGCGCAGTGCAGCTGAGGAGGAAAGCGCCATCCACACCCTCTTCAGCAGCATGCAAGTAAGTCCCCCCATCCAAGAGCCAAATAACATCCATCATGGCTCTTCCTGAGGAACCACTCAAATATGATGGTGGCCACATAAGCCATACATGGCTCTTCCTGAGGGACCACTCAAATATGATGATGGCCACACAAACCATACGAACCTATTATCTTTGGAGCTAAAAAGAATTTTGGATGGACATTTGGCCCAACCCATACCTGGGCTCCTTCTACACTATCTACTTAATGACTTTCAATGCTGGAGAACTCTCTACCATATCAAAGAAAACCATTCTGCTTTCTTGAACAATAATTGCAGGCTCCCATCCTCCAAAGGCAAGTTAGGCAATTCTTTATTCCCTCTATCCCACCCAAATTCAGATTGCTGCATTATTGCTCTCTTGTAGGAGAAGCTGACAGAGAGGAAGGCATTGTTACTGAAGGCAGTTCGGAGGTTGGTAGAGCCAAGAATAAGAACAATTCATATTGATTCATTTAAATGTTGAAAAAGCACTTGCCTCATACAATCTGGTGAGGTAAGTAGTGGGTGCTTTCTTGTTTGTTTTACAAGTGAGGAAAATGAGACCCAGAAAAACTAGGGTCACACAACAGAGTTGGGACTCATATTTAGGTCATTCATCCCAAGTCCACTGCTTCCACCATTTTGGGACTTTCCTAGCACTCTCCCTATACATTGTAATTAAGAACTGCACGCCCATAGTGTTTGTCACCAACTTCAAAAAAGCTCTTCAGATGGGGCATCTTCATTCAAAGGGAAAGGACCATTTTCTAAAATACACCAATGTGTAGTTTTCACTCCAATATCATAGAATTAGTCTAGATCCTGAATCAAGAACCTTCTCCTTTTGCACTGTGAGGAGATTTAGAGACCCAGAGAGTAAACCCCAGAGTTATTAAATGAATTCAGCTTAAGTGAGAGCATCTAAGTAACACAGTGAATAAAGTCCTGGGCCTGGAGTTAGGAGGACCTCAAATTCACTTACTAGCTTTGTGATCCTGGGCAGTCACTTATCCCATGTCTGCCTTGGTTTCCTCTGCTGTAAAATGGGAATCATAACGGCACCTGCTTTGTGGATTGTTGTGAATAAAGTGCTTAAAACATAGGAAGTGCTATATAAATGCATATTCTCTTCTCTTCCCCCTTCTTCATACTGAACCCTGAATTCAGGCTGCTCATTGACTTACCTCTCCTCCCTTCCCAGTCAATATGAAGAGAAAGACAAAGCCTTCAAGGATCAGCTTTCCCACCTGTTATCCTTGCTGCCCACATTGCAGGTAAAGAGCCAGAGTTAGCTTCCTGATTACCCAAAGTAAGCAGGGCTAAGGAACTAGCAGGTGGCTGGGGTGGGGGAGGAGATATCTGGGCAATTACTCCCCTCCCCCTTTCCCTCATCTAGAATTTCCATGCCACTTGAATTTCCCTCAACATTCAATAAATGTTTAGGAAATGAGGAAAAGAAAGGGAATAAGCATTTATATAGCACTGAGTGGTAGGCAGTATAGTAAGCACTTTACAAATCTTATCTAATTTGCTCTTCACAACCCTGCAAGGTAGGTGCTGTTATTATCCCCATTTTCCAGTTGAAAAAACTGAGATCTCTTCTGTTCAGAACCCTGATCTAAACTGAGGAAGGTATAGAGTTTAAATGAGACTAACTCTTGCCCCCACAGAGGTTAGCTGACAGGAAAGGAACATGACTCATACACAAATAAAAAACTTTTTGATTGTTTGGACCCGTGAGATCAGCTGTATAGAGAATCCCCTCTCCCATGGGGTTCAGCATCATTCCTTGGGAATCATTCTTTCCACTCAGATGCCCACTGTGGATGATCAGTTGTGGGCCCTTGTCCCCATAGGTCCACCTGGTCACCTGCTCGGCTTTCCTCAGTTCAGCCAACAAGGCAGAGTTCCTGGATCTGGGATATGTGAGTCACCCCATGGAGGGCTCCTCAGGAAAGAGATAGTATTCACTTCTGGGTCAGGGCTGGGCAACCTTTCGAAATTGTCTAGGGTTTCTCTGGAGATGGGAGTGAGAGCAAGGTGGATGGCATTGCTCACTGACCTTTCCCCATGCTTTTCACCAAGTGTAGAATCATTGGGGTTCAGCAACTCCTTTTTCATCCACTTCAAGAAAAAAAAAATCTAAGTACCTACTAGGAATCAGGCACTGGGGAAACAAAGACCTTCCCTCCAGGATCTTTAAAACCCAAATGGAACCCTTGGGGGCTCACAGACATCACAGTGAATGATTTTGATTAAATAACTAGATTTCTTTCCTAAGAATAACCCCTCTGAGGGGATGAGGATTTGGGGGTTGGGCGCTGGGAAGACAGAGGGGACTCATCTGGTAGAGTAATGGGGAGGCTTTGGGGAGATGGAGGAGCACCCTTTCCTAAAAACAACTCCTCTGAGGGGATGAGGATTTAGAGTTTGGGGGCTGGGAAGAGAGAGGGGACTCATCGGGTGGGATAATGGGGAGGCTTTGGGGAGATGGAGTTGCTCCTGGGGGAAAAGAAAGGAGAGTAAGCAGCAAGGGAGTTGGGCCAAACTCCAATGAGTGACAGAAAAGGCTTCAGTCCAGCCCTGTCTGCCCCGGCTGTTTCTGCTGCCCCTGGCACCTCAGAGGAAGGCTACTCTTAGAATATGGAAGGTCGCCTAGAAAGGACCTTCCCTTTTCCTTTTCCCTTCTGGTTCCTTTCCAGATCGTCCTCTGCACTCGGGCTCCCTAAGAGCCGGGGTGAGTGCGGGGCAGGGCTGAGGGGACGCCAGCTGGAGGAAAATGGCATTAAACTGGCCAGGGCGCCTCCCACCTCCCTTGGTACTCACTCTGCCTTCCCTGACCCCAGAAGACCAACCGGCTTCTGACTAGCTAGGAAATGACTGAGGGGCGGGGCGGAATAGAGGCTCCCCCGAGACTTGTGAAGTCCCAGGTCCCTGAAACCGCCCCTCCGGCTGCCGCAGGAACTGATGGACCGGCTCCAGGGCATTGTCACCCGACCCCACCGCCTGCAGCCGACGCAGAGCAGTAAGGTGCGGAGGCGGGAACCTAGGGGTGGATATGGGTGAGGGAGGCGGGGAGCTGAGCCAAGTGGTTTCCAGTTTGGGGGTTTCCAGGCTCGAAAGCTCCCCTCCTACCTCCCCCCCCCCCGCCCCTGTCTTTCGATGGCCCCACAGATCACCAGCGATCACCGCGCTGAGTTCGCCCGCTGTCTGGAACCGCTGCTGCTAGGTGCGCGCAGGGCGCCGGCGCCCGGGGCTGCAGCCACCATGTGAGGAGTGTGGCCAGTGTGGCCCCTTTCCTATCCCCACAGCCCTCAGTCCGGCCCAGGTTGCCTCGGAGCACTGGAACCCTGGCGGGGTGGGGTTGGGGGTGGGGGTAGGGGGAGAACCGTCTCACTGACACGTGATGGACACCGGTGGATACGGAAGCGGCTGGGAACTGGCCCAGGCCAGCGCTTCCTGCAAGCGCCCAGATGTGGAGAGGGCACGCCTCCCTCCTCCGAAGGTGCGAAGGTGCGGTGCGAATCCGAGTCTGGGCCCTTCCGATCCCAGGCGCGATGAGCCGAGGTTGAAGTCCAGAAAGCTAAGAGGCTGGAAGTCTGCGGAGCCCTGGGGTGGCTGGCTCCCCAGGCCCCTCCCGGCCCTATCGTTAGTCCTGATTGGCAGGGTTCTACCTGGCTATATGTAGACTTGTTTGATAAAGAAGCCCGGAAGAGGTGGGAAGAGGGGGTTGGAAGGTGGAAAGGTTGCCAAGCAGGGGCTGTACCTTGAAACTTTTAGATTTACTTTGGGATTAGATGCTGAGGTATAGGGAGCACTCTCCACCTTGAGACTTGCAGAATGGCGCATGAGTCACCTCCTGGCAGCTGAGGGATGGAAGTTATAGGACTGGGGAGGCTCTGGAGTGGGGGTGGGAGGACCGGAGGGAGGAAAAGCTATGCGGCCATTTGCCAAAGGCTGGGGCTGTGTAGGATCTCTCTTTCCTCCCAAACACTGGCTGCATCTTCAAGGCAGGAAGAATGGTCACTCTTTAAGAATCATGGGAATCGTCAAAGGCTTAGGAGGCAGGACTCAAGTGGTTTGGGGGAATATAGGACAAGGTTGGCTCAAAGGGCTCAGGTAAGAGGAAGGAAGCTGAGGGAGAAGCTGGCAGATGGATGCCAGTACTGATTCTTGGCTTTCCCCAATCTCCTTGACTCAGTCCCCACGGAGGGGAGCAAGGACTCAGCTTAGGGTATTGTCAGCCTCAAAGGCAGATGAAAAGCTCCATTCCCCGAATTGTTTACCTGATTGAGAAAGAGCCAGTCTACCCAGCATGAGGTAGTGTGTGCCCTCTCCATACCATATATCTAGACAGAATACTTCTCTATCTGAAAAATGATAGCAGGATATAAAAGAAATAAAGTGGGATTTGAAAGGACACAAGAAAAGCAGCAAGTCTCAAAACAGCTTTCCCCATAACCCTGAATGGGCACTCACACTCCTTGGGTCTGGTTTAAGGCAGCAGTACAGATTCACAGAGCAGGGGATTATGGGCAAATGTGTCCTTAAGAAATGGCTTGCACTGACAAACTTTCTCCTAAACCTTCCTGATGAGAGTTCTGGCTTTATACTGAACTCCGCAGCAGCTGTCAGGGATGGAGGATATAGCGAATCCATCTCCATCCTGTCCCCCGACACATCCATACTGTCATTTCCTTTTCTCCATAGGCTGTCTGGGTGCTCAACTACTAAGGCTCTGCTTAGTTCTGGCTGTCCATCCCCAGGTGGAAAGATGTCTGGGTCACCTATCCACAAGCCCACACTGCATCGATCCATCAGTACAAAAGTGCTGCTGGCTGAGGGAAGTGACACCCCCTTCACAGAGCATTGCCGCCACTATGAGGAGACATACAGGGTGAGGGACCAGCTGAGCAACCTGTCTCTCTTTCTTGGTCAGTTCAAGAGGCCTCTTCCCTCAGAGCATGAGTGAGAACAAATCCTGCATATAAAAGGTTCCTGAAAGATCAAAAACCTTTACAATTTATCCTGAGAGTGTTCATGAAAATATCCATCCAATTCCTGGCTATTCTCATGGTGGGCAGCTAGGTGATGCAATGGATAGAGTGCTGGCTTTAGTACCAGGAGCACTCATCTTCTTGAGTTCAAATCTGACCCCAGCCATTTATTGGCCATATGACCCTGGGCAAGTCACTTATTTATGTTTGCCTCAGCTGTAAAATGACTTGGAGAAGGAAATAGCAAACCACTCCAGTACCTTTCCGAGAAAACTCTAAAGGGGTCACAAAGATCTGGATTTCTCTCATCCACCAGATACTGGCACTCTGCCACTGGAGGTACCTGACTACAGCATCATCAGAATGGGCAAAAACTCTGGTGACCCCTGAAGTAAACGAAGAAAAAAATTATTCACTAGGATCCTGAAGCCCTTTCTCAGAGCTCATTCCCCTCTGCCTGGCTATTAGACACAATTCATGGAACACAGGGCCTGGAGTCAGGAAAACCTGCATTCACATCCCCACCTACCTTTTAGGGTTGTTGACATAATATTTGTTCATTTGTAAATCAGCACAGCTGGGCACACAGTAGGCACCATATGTTTATTCCCTTCCTGTCTTCACCCCCAAACCTGGGCTTCTCTGAACACAGACCCTGCAATCTGAGATCCAGAATCTGAAGGACCAAGTACAAGAACTGCATCGGGACCTCACCAAGCACCATTCCCTCATTAAGGCAGAAATTATGAGTGACATCTTGCAGAAATCCCTCCAGGTGGATGGGCATATTGCTTCTAAGTATGCCTCGGTAGAAATGATGAGGCCTGTCTTTGAAGAGGTAAGACACCTCCAGGGGGAAATGTCCCCAAAGTGTCTTGTCTCCTCCACCAGGAGACACCCAGTGGGGGAGACTGGAGCCAGAAGGGAAGTGATTATTTCCTTTGCATGTATGTAGAGGTGAGAGGTCTTTAGAGCCTAGTTAAAGCAGGTATCCTCTTCAATAGGAGGCACTAGAGAGAAGCATAGGATGGATTAGTGGCTCAGTGACCACTGTCCCCAGACTAGGTGGCTCGGTGACCACTGTCCCCAGTCCAGGTGGCTCGGTGACCACTGTCCCCAGACCAGGTGGCTCGGTGACCACTGTCCTCAGTCCAGGTGGCTCGGTGACCACTGTCCTCAGTCCAGGTGGCTCGGTGACCACTGTCCCCAGACCAGGTGGCTCAGTGACCACTGTCCCCAGACCAGGTGGCTCGGTGACCACTATCCCCAGACTAAGTGGCTCAACCACTTATAAGCCAGGTTCAAATATAGCCCTAGACACTTGCTATGTGATCCTGGGCAAGTCATTTGTTGTTTGTCTTGGCTGAGTGTAAAATGAGGTGAGGGTGGAGGTGAGATATCTGTAAAGAGCTTTGCAAACCTTATAACACATTTAATTCTAGCTGTTATTACAGCACAGTGCTCTAAAGGGCAGACCAGTCCAACTCTCACTTTTTCTTTCAGACATGGGAGGAAACCTATCAGAGAGTAGCAAATGAGCAAGAAATTTATGAAGGTATCCAAGGAATTGAGCCTGCCAAACGAATAAACTGCCCTGACTCACCCTAACAAATTTCCTGCATGGTAGAAGATATATATATATAAATAGGAGGGGAAATGTTGTAGTTATATTGAAAAGGAAATGTATTGGTGGTGATGACCAATCATTTCAGAGGTCTGAGGAGGAAGGATGCCTCCCATTTCCTACCAGAGAAATGGTGAAATACAAATGCAGAATGAAGCATCCCCTATCAGCCATGCCCAAGGAACTGATTTATTAATTGTAAGAGGCTTAGGAAGAGGAAAGGCATTGGTAAGGGATGTTGATTTTTCAAAAGCACCAATAAAACATTTCTTAAAATATGAAATAAGAAATAAAACATCCCAGAAAATTGCACTGACTAGATGGTATTGCATCTGGGTCTGGAGTAAACTAACATCTTCATTAACTGCCCTCTTACTCTTCCCCTCCTCTCCTAAGATGAAGTAGGTAATAAGTGAGAAAGGTACTAAGTTAAGCAAAGGAGATGGATATTTCAAATTCAGACTAAGAACCAAGTAGCTACGTGGAAATGCGCATAGAGCATTGGTCCTGGAGTCCAGAGCCTGACCAGTTCCACTAACTAGCCATGTAACTAAGTCCAGATAAGCCACTTAACCTGAATCAGTTTCCTCATGTGTAAAAAGGGAATAATAATAGCACCTGCTCTGGAGATATTTGTGAAACTCCTTGCAAATGTGTTAATAATGCCATTGTAAAAATGTAGCAGGTTAAGGGCCTTTGGTCAAATTGAACTTTCTTGTTCTGGGCAGCCCAGCTCTATGATTTGTTCCAGCTGAGACAAGAGAACAGCTATTTGATCAATATCACCAAGCAGATCACCCCTTATGTCCGTTCCATCGCTAAAGTGAAGGAACGGCTAGAGCCAAGGTAAGAAAAGATGGGAACTCCCCAGCTACTCTTGAACAAGTGTAAATGCTGGATCTGCAGGCTAATGTTGGCAAAGGTTTTAGTGGAGGATGTTATGTAAGATGCAAGGTGGGTGGGGTAGCTTCTAAAACACTGTCAGAAAACTGGCAGAGGCATGTTCCGTCTGCATCAGTGGGAACTTCCACAGGATTCAAGGTAAACATTCCTGGACTTAAAAAAGGACAAAATATGAGATCACCAGCCTTGCCAGGAAGAGTGGTAAAATGTGGTCAGTTCCGCAGGAAAAGATCTGGCATCCTTACAAACAGCAGACCTCAAGACCCTCCTGGAGACCTGGGCAAGGAGGGAATTCACAACCACAGCTTGCTATGTCTTTGCTTAAACTTGTTAGCGCAACATAAAGAGTGAGCTTGCTGCCTTTGGTTCCTTCAAAGGGTTACAGTTAAGACTCTCTTTCTGACAGATTTCAAGAACCTATTGATGAGCAAGCGGAGAATTTACAAAAAATATATGAAGATATGGTGGTGATCAATGAGAATCAAACCAGGTAGATGAAAGATGTCTTTTCTAGAGAGAAAAGTCAATGCAAAAAAAATTTTTTTTCCTAAGTAGTCAAAAAATGTTAAGTTTTGTTAGCCAAATTAAAACTTAGAAAATTCTAAATGGCAAACATATTAAGGTGAGAGAGAGAGCCATAAGTTAAGCTTGACAATTTGACTCATGGCTGCTAGGGGATGGCATAATGCACAGAGCACAGGGCCTGGAATAAGGAGTTATGTGATCCTGGGCAAGTCACTTAACCCTATTTATCTCAGTTTCCTCATCGTAAAATGAGCTAGAGAAGGAAATGGTGAATCTCTCCAGTATCTCTGTCAAAAAAAACCCCCAAAACAATAGGCTCATAAACATAATTGAATGACAAACTTTTGCAATTGACTTGATGCATTCTCAGTTCCTATCCATCCTTTAAAGCTTGGGGCAAAAACCACTTCCTCTGGGATGCCTTCTGATGCTCCCCACCCACCTCCAATCTCTTTAGGTATGTTTATTTTGTGTTGGATCATATGAGCTGGAACAGATCTTAAAAGCTATCAGGTCCAGATGACTGGGGGCACTAAGAGATTAAGTGCTCTAGATCACATATTTAGGTCTAGGTTTCTTTGCTTTTCAAAATATTGCTGTCTCTCCTATTAAGTTTCATGAGGATCAGGGTTCTCTTATCTAACCTTTACGTCCTGTTCCCACTGCCAAGTAGGTGTTCAGTATTTATTGATTTGAGTAAAATAGTTCCAAGTTCTATCAAATGTGAGAAGGAACTTGATTGAAGGAACTTTAATTACCTGTTCCAATATAATTGCAGTGGAAGGGTAGGATGAAATAGCATGCAAATCAGATACCCTTGGGTAACTCATTTGCAAGGGACATGTCAGGTTTCATTCTCCAACACCTAAACTCCAGGAATATGGTGATGTAATGAAATGCGGGAGGAAAGAGTATGGCAATTATATATAAAATTTCATGTGAATCTCCTTCTGTAGGAATGATCCAACAAGTAGTTTTGAAGAGAAAAGAGAAGATATGGGAGTACAACAGAGGGGACAACCAAATTCCGAGCAGACTCTCAGAACTCCTGAAAAATAAAGGCTATGAACAAATCCAGAGAAATATGAGATACCACCGCTAGCAAAGAATCTACATCTTAGCAAAAGGAACTTGCTTTATCAGGCTTTTTTTCATAAAGGTTTCCTTCCATCATACTTATTGAACATAATGGGTAATTTTGCCAACAATAAATTGTGGATTTAGCTCAGGGTTTTCAAATTAAGATTTTATTCTTGCTTGAGTTAACTTTGCCCTTTTGAATAGCCACAAGTGAGCCATAGCATCAAACTACCATTTTGGATAAGGTGATTTAGAAACTCTCCTCTATTCAATTAAATTTCAAACCAAAGTGAAAGTCTGTCCCCATTGGACATGCCAATAATTATCCCTTACTTGAACTTTGCCATCTGTCCAGCTTCTAGGCCCAGTTTTGGGATAAGATTTTGCCAACACCTCTTTCTAAGAAATGGATAATTCCAATTTCTTTTCAGCCAAAGCCCCTACTAGGGTCATGTAATTTGAAAGGGTTTATTCTTTAATATATGGGCTCAGCATAAGGAAAGGAAACAAGTCTTTCCAGATTCTATTCTTTTTCGGCAGATGTACCTACAAGAAAGTTGTCTAAAGTGTTTGACAGAAAGAACCTCTCCAAAAGAAAGTTCTGTGCTCAGTTTCTCCCCCAAATATGGCCATTATCATTTGTTCACTTGCTACATGAAAGCACAGTTCAGCAGATACTGCTTCTAACTAAAAAAGCCACTTAGATCAAAGCTGTTTTATATTCTAAAAGAAATTAATCTGCATGACCCCAAATTAATGTGTACCTCCCCACCCCCATCCTGACTCAGTAAGACCCGTATTTCACACTGGTCCATCCTGAAGCTGATTTTCCTGACTTATTGAGTAACAGGTAGCTTGTGACAAACATCTCTCTTCTTAGTAACTATGGCTAGAGGCAAATGAGTTTATTTCTTAATTGCTTTAAAGATCTAGAAGTTAAGCAAATGAAATATTCCGAAGTCATTTTGGAAAGGTTCAATAGCGGTTGTCATTTATCTAAGATATACACACACATACATATGCCCCATCTAAATTCAGTCCTGTGCACTTCCCAGCATCCCACCAGACTTTGACCCAAGTCTCCTAGCTAACACCTAGCAGAATCGGCCTAAGCCTTGAAGGCTTTCGGATTCAAGCCCTGTCTGATAAGAAATACTTTATAAAGCAGGCAGGGCAAGAACAAGACTTGCCCAAACAGATTTCATTATTCTATGCCGACATTTGGACAGTATCTGTCCTGAGCATTTCCTCAGGTTCTGTAGAATTTACTGCACCTGAACCATTAACCTACCCCTCATCGGAGCCCTTACCACCTCTCTGGACAATTGCCATAGCCTCTTAACTGTCTCCTTGCTTTCAGTCTTTAGCCTCTTTCACTCCATCCTCCACTCAGTTATCAAAACTCTTTTCCAGAAGCACAGGTACCATACCATTCCCCTGCTCAAGAAGCTCAGTGGCCCCTTAAAAGTGGTCTCTAAGGTAAAATGTAAAACTCCCAAGCTTGGCATTTAAAGTCTTTCTGCCTCATTTATCATTCCTCTTCTTCATTCATGCCCCATTCCAGATGAACAGGTCAACGTATTCTCTACACAAGATTTCCTAGCCCCCAGCTTTGGCCCTTGCACAGGCTGGTCCCAAACTTGGAATGTTCTCGCTCTGCCTCTTGGACTTTCAGTTCTGCTGCCACATATTACATGAGACCCTTCCTGATTTCCTGGTTGTCACTGATTCTTTCTCCCCTTCACAATCAAACTTGAATTGTGTGTGTGTGTGTGTGTATAAGAGAGAGAAGAGGGAGGGAGAGAAAGAGACACAGAGAGAGAGAGAGAGAGAGATCAGCACCTTGGAGATGGTAAATGTTTCATTTTTACCTTTCAGGCCCATGCTTGGTCATAATAGATGATCAGTTAATGCTTTTTCAAATGAACTCACTTCATAGCAACAGCTTCAAGGGAAATCATCCAAGGCAATTTGAGAGAAATGTGTTTTAAACTCCACACATTCTTAATATTGAAATCAATAGTTTTATTTAAGAATTGGAAATAATCAATATCTGTGAAAGAAAATTCATTTAAAAATATTTAAATAAACATTTTCTTCATGTAAAAAGAAGAGTAGAATAATTACTCCATTAATTGAATACATCCTGGGTCTGAGGCGAGCTTCCAAGAGTCAGGCACACAGGACCATGTCCCTAGCCCATCCCAAGTGACCAAGCCTTTGTAGGAGCAGAACAATGATACAGCTTCCCCCAGGGCAGAAACTCGGATTTTTAGAGCATCCCTAACTTAGTACAAAAGCCACATGGATTAGGAGCTCAGATACTACCCAGACAGTAAGTAACAAAGTGCCAAGGAGGGATAGTGGTTTACTGGACTCATTACTAGGAGGTGATTGCCTACAGTGAGTTGGGATTAAGGTTTCCTTGAGCCTTAAACAAAGATATTTGTATTAATAATCTATAGGTTTAGGAATATATTTCTATATATACTTCCCCCCCATTCAGAAATCTAGCTGAATTAGAAAGAATATTATGTAAATGGAGGGAAAGACAGGACTAATAAAATTGACTATCTTTTCGGCATCAGCAGCAATTTGTACTAAGGAACAGTCAGGTTCATGTCATCATTTACTGACCTTGTAAAAATAGATTTGGCTCCTAGTCCTACTCATTCCCTGTAAACTCAACCCAACCTGATTCATTAAGGAGTCCTGTGGGTAACCGCCAGGCCAGCTAAAGAAATGCTGCTTCACTTGACACAGCTCTGGGCCCAAGGGTTTCACAGGACCCCTTTTCTAGATAAGAATATATATACATATTACATATATATATATCCATTTAAAAACTTTGAAATATAAAAAAGCATCTCCTGCCACTTCATTATTTAGAAGGAATTAGTGATGTCAACTGTAAAGTGAATGCCAGAGAAGCAGTGAACTTATCCATCTAATTTACTGTACACAGTTATTGCTAAGTTTATATATTTTAAATGAAACTGAAGCTTATGGTATCAGATGGAAGTCTTAAGTACTCAAATCCTGCCCTCAAATATTTTTGTTTTCTCCCCATGAGTAACTGCTGACATCTGCCCTAATGTAGGACTGATTTCTCATCTGCTCCCATAGGAATGCCACAAGGTTTTTCTATAAACCAGAGTGAAACACAGTATCCAGGGCAGCTGAATAGCAGCAAAATGTCACAGTGCAACCTTAAGACCTGGAGGTCTAGGGTAGCCTGGGATTGGGGCTTGATGAAATGAAGATAATGCACTTGGGGATCTAAGAGGATGAGTAAATAATTACACCCTGATACCTGTAGGCTTCTGGTCCACGAAACACAGGTATAGAAATTAACTTGCCCCACCCCCCACCCCCCAAGAGCACATGCCACAGTAAAAGCTGTTCAAAGTTCAAAATGTGTGGCCTTCAAGAAAAGAAATGAAAGTCTGGATTTGGTCCTTGCTAGGTTCAAGCAAAGAAAAATCCTTCCTCATGTACTTGGGGGAGATGATGGTCTCTCAGCTCAGCTGAGTTTGGAGAAGAAAAGGTGGGAATCAACTCAATTGGAACTACTAACTCAGTGCACATAATTTTATCGTCAAGGGCCAAAGGGCTGCTGCCAAGAACCCCAAGGATCACAAATTCAGCAAGTGCCTTTTTCTTAATCTTATCTCAAGTTTGTAACTAAAGCAAAGACTGAAAGTCTAGCAATTTTCATGGAGTTCTCCTACCAGCAAGTTTTCCTACCAGTAATCAAAGAACTTGTAAAGCCTCTTTGGTATATAGAAACAGAAAATAAATGAAGCCATGAAACCTGGAAATAAATAACATTTCTAAATTGGTAAGACCTTAGACGCTTGGAACATACATTTTAGGTGTGTGTGTGTATGTGTGTATAAAATGGGTACACACAATCATTTTTTCTATTTTGCACGGATTGTAGTTCTTAGACAACATCTCTCTCATTCATCTGAGTTAAAAATGTGTAAGAGATATTCTTTCTAATGAATCCTCACAACACCCCTGTGAGGTAGGTGTCTTTATCCCCACTTAGGTCATGGGGAGATTTAGGCACAGAAGGGTTACTTGACTTTGCGCAAGGCCTCATGGTGAATCAGTGGTAGAAACATGGCTCTCCCCACTGGCCCCAGATGCCTTCACATTCATAGCTAGCTAATGTCATTTCAAAACATCTCACACTCAGACTAACTCTGTAACGATTCCAGAATCCAATCGGCATTTTACCTCTTAAAGCTTGTACATTTGACTTGTAAAACCAATTATTTCCCCTGCACTTGGGAAAGAACAAAGAGGATCCCAGTTGGGATTAGAAAATTGATTTTCATAAATGAACTCAAATTTGTAGTAACATATCATCAAATGCCAAAAATCATGAAGCACATTGGAATTTGAAAAAGAGAATCACCAAGAATTGGGGGTTAACAGCGTTAAATTGTAAATGTTGGATGAAATGCAAGAAAGTATAGCCAATAGGCAGGCAATTAAATGGGTGAGTAATGGCCAGCAGAGCTTTTCAAAACATCTGCAATGAAAGCTTTCTGTTCCCTACTCCCTCTTTCTGACAGCAACAAAAAGAGGTCCTGATATTGGGAAGTATCTCACTTTTCACAAACTCCATCCTTTGGGAAGGAATAAAAAGCAGGAAACAAATCTTCCCACAAAGGTCATGGACTGTGTCATTGGATTTGGAAAGTTGCTAGTTATAGTATATTTTGCCTGGTAGGGAAAATTTTCAATTTTAAAGAGTTTTCACTCACCTTTAAGACAATCTATAATCATTTTAAAATGTTAAGTTCCCACACCTATTTGCTGCCAAATATACATGTGAAGTCTAAAACAAAAAATAAAATTAGTGAATAACATTGCTACTAAAAGAAAAAAAATTACAGAAATGGGGAAAGCCAAAGCATCTTATAAGCAAATATTTTCAACATGGTACCGGATGCTCATGCACTTGAAAAGGAGAGAAACCAAGAGGTCAGAGCGGTGAGGTCTGAGCTTGCCTGTTAAATCAAGTTTTACAATCCAGTTTCTAATGCAAATAAGAAGCACTTATATCCCCATCCCCACCCAACACCCACAACACCTTTTCTTCCTTTTCATAGCATTACTATTGGGAAGCAGCATCGATGTTGCAGATTCTTCTCTAAGGTATCTCCACAGCCAGCTCCTCTCTGGTGGGCCATGGAAAGGCTAAGCAGCTGCTCACCAAGTTCGGTTCTGAGGAACGCCACCAGAGGAGATGGAGTCACTTCCTCCTAGTTTGCTTTTAGCTACCAGTCCTACCTGTCATGGCCAGGGATGAGTATGGATCTGTGTCTTCTCGAACCCATTTCAAGGCCTTCTGACTTCCCAGCCCTTAGTGCTTCTCCACAGCATAATTGGTAAAATACAAAATGACTAAGAGAATCCTTCGATTTCTAACAGAGAAGCTCATGTGGCTCCTTTCCTCATGCGCCAGAGCTGGCATCACCTCCTCAGAGACACCGTCACCCTTCATGCCATGCCTTGGATTAGAGTTCTACCTTCACTCCTTTAATAAAAGGTAGGCCTGTGGGCACCTTCTTTTTATATTCTAGATATTCTTCTCCAAAAAAGTGAATTAATGAGATTTCCTCTTCTTCTGTTCGATCTCGAAAAAATCTCCAGACTGTCAAAGCATATGCAACACCACATATTGGGTTAGCGAGCATCACCTGGAGGAGGAGAGGAGGAAATTAGGAGTACTGGCCCTAAGACACAAACAGGTCGAGCACATTCACTCAAACATACATTCTCTCTCCCTTCCCCTCCTCCTCCTCTTCTTCCCTCTCTCTCTCCTCCCCTCAGTGTCTCAGTCTCTCTCTCTCTCCCCTTCTATTTCTCTTTCCCCTTTACATGAAATGCTCTCCTTCAGGTTCCTTCCAGCTTTAAAGTTCTCAGAATCTATTAAATCAATCCAGTTTCTATTAAGTTCTCCAAGTCATTCTCTTAGACTATAGTAGATGCTTGGGGTTGGGTGCTATTCATTTTTTCATGTCAGAGAGGACTATTCAGGAACCATATTATTACTGTTCTTGTAGGAGGTGAAATCAATCTAGCAATTAGTTAAATCACCTTGAATTTGAATCTAGGTTTGTCTGTCACTTAAGAGAGGCCCTTTAGAAATTAAAAACTGAGCACTTGGGGCTCAGTTCCCTCACAGATGTGGGTGGTATTAAATGGTCTCCCATTTCTCCTACTCCTTGAAGAAAGCGGATGGGATGATGGAAAGTGTTGGATTTAGGACTGAGAGAGACAAGTTAAAAATCTCACTCAGACAATTACAAGCTCTGTAACTCTGGGAAAGTCCCCCTGCCCTACCAACCTCAGGTCTCACATCTATATATAAAACAGGGAAGGCTTTCCCCATCTACCTCACAGAATTATTATAAGAACTAGATGAGATAATATGTGAAAAATACTTTCCAAATCGATGTAAATGTGAGTTAGTGCAATAAATGTCCAGATACTGTGACTCTCCTTCCAGCTACTAAATAGCAAACTAAAATAAAAAGCCACAGCTTCCTCCTCCTCCTCCCTTAAATGTGTCCATCCCACTCCATCCCCCACCTCTAATCCCTAAACACATCTTTCACAACATCTCAGAGCAGTTGATAGAAATGTCCACATTCTCAGGAAGCAACTAAAGTGTGAATTTTGGATGCTCAAAGACTTGATAGCTACAGAAGGTTTCAAACACTGTCATGGGAAAATATCAAAGCCAGAGAAAGTAGCTAAGGGCAATAAGATGCTGTGTAATGAATGAATGAATCTGGAGAGTGAGTAGATTCTTTGTGGATGAACCCCGCCTCGAGCCCTGTCTGATGGACTTTCCATCTTAGAGATGGCTTCCAAAAAGCAATGTAATGATGCATGGTCAAGGAACAGAGAGAGGCGATTTAGGTCAAACTGGACCAAAGTGTCAGTGTGACCTCATTAAATGAGCTAACTGGTGACAGAGCTGAATTAGCAAGGTAAGCCGTCCTAGGTTCTGGCCAGCTTCTCCCCAGCACCTCACTTTATCATCTGTACCCCACAGTGTCAGAGAGGGAAAAGAGAAAAAAGCAGAAACAGTCAGCAGCAGCCAGCTGCCCCGGCACTTGCAAATTTAGGGAACATCGATTTGAGACTCACCATATTTCACCCCCTTGGGGAAAGCATACTGATTTTGTGGCTGTGGGTGCTCTTTTCAAATACAGACTAAAACTGCTCTCTACTATTTGGAAGGTCTCTGGGAGTTGTTGGAGGGAGAAAATTCACCTACAAGATGAGTTTTTTTCCAAAGAGCAATGCTTATCTTCAGAGGACAGACATGCTGCGTCTATATGGAAAGTTCTTCCAGATTGGGGGAACCAGATACAGCTTATGTTCTGGTGCCTTCAACTTTAGGAAGAAAGGTCACCACCAAGCTATGTTGAGGTAAAGAAGGAAGCAGGAATGGAGAGATTCTTATCAAGCAGAAGGTACCACATTATTAAACCCCCATGGACTCCTGACTTCAGGTATGTTCCCATTCAAACATGTTACAATTAAAATCTTAAAAAAAAAAAAAAAAAGAAGAAGAAGAAGAAGAAAAAGTACAGGAAAGAAGAATGATTCCCAATTACCTGGGTTCCAATACTCCAGTAAAACCATCCAACATAAGAGGGGTGCCTGAACCAAGCATACACGCCACTTGTCACTAGAGTATGTGTCTCTGATTTCTCGTTCTGAACAACATGATTGAAGTTAGAACCAGCTGTAAACATGGCAGCTTTCCGAAGACACTCCCCAAATACCACCATAAGCAGCCCTGTAATACTGAGCCACACTATCTGCTTCATTTCTGCAATAAAAGACACAAAAGAAAACAAAAAGATCAGACTATCTCACTTGGAACTTTACCTCAGTGTGAAACCCAGCTCCAAGGTATTACATCTTTCAAAGACAAAAAGATGACATAAATATTTGGCCAGGGTCACATGTTAACACTCATGATATAGCAGGAACCATATTGCATCAGCACAATATTCCTCCCTAAGTCGGAAAGTCCATACACCTACCTAAAATAAATGCTTCTATACAAGGCAAGGAATTAAAGGGCAATGCTCCAAAACATAATTTCTATTTCCTCTAAGTAATCAGCTTGATCGTTGTATGAGTAGTTATGTGCCACAGCTGCCAAGAATATCAACTCCATCATCCATTACTTTGATCATGATTGCAACAAAGAAGGAAATAGCAGGGAGGACCAAGCACATTTGCCCAGGACCCTCAAAAGGCAATTTCCAAACTTGACTTTGAGAACCAACCTTTTATATTCACAAAACCACAATCTTAATGTCACTCAATATCAGAGTACATTACAGATACAAGAGTTTAAAGGATTTGGTTCTTTTAAGGGTTTTTAAAAATAACTACTTCCATATAACTGGCTTTTAATGTAATTCTATGTATTCTATTTTTGCACTTTAAAAACAGGATTCTGAGAAAAAAGGAGGTCTCTAAGCTTCACCAGAATGCCCCAGGGGTCCACAGCACCTGATCTGGAACTACAGAAGGCTGGGGATTTAAATAAAATACCATCTCATACTGGGTATCAAAGAAAAAAAAAAAATCAGTGATTTTTCCCTGGATTCAAAATCAAGGAATGATATCCAGCCGAAAGACTCATCCTCTTCATCCTTCCTAAATGACTTAGATGAAGAAAAGGAGAAAAAAAATTATATCTAGACCCCCCAAGAAAGTCAAATGCTATTCTCCTTAAAATCCCATACCCAAAGGGAAAGGGTATACATACCAACCTGGCCAAAAGTAATTTTCAACTGTGAACTCTATCCAAGAAGAGACAGCAGCTACTGTATACTCCAGACTATGGTTCAGAAGAAAAGAGTCCAAGGAGAGACTTTTGGGATTATTAACTGCTGTCACTAAATATTCAGAGTAATGGAATAATGATAAGGAGCACATATACCTAAAAAAAAAAAAGAAAAGAAAAAAGAGATAGATGACAAAGTCTAGAGTGAACTAGGTTGTGATGCTGTTCACTTGTTCATGGAGTTTATGAAATGGGTGCTGTTGCCTGGTCCAAAGCCAACACCCAGCACCGGCTGCAGAATTACTCCTCTTTTGTATAGCAATAATTTTTACTGGGACTTGGGTTTTCAATTCCATAAACAAGAAAACATTAGGTTACTGTTCACTGTTCAGACCTTTTAAAAATGGCCATTACATGTGAGAAAGCATGAAAATGGAGTAATAGCATAAAATAAAGCTACAATGTATGTCAATTATAAAGTTTAACATAACTGCAACATAATTCCAGCAAAGAAGGCTTAGATGGCTCACAGTACTGATAATAGGATATAAAGCTCTTTACCTTTAGGTCACTGGTTCAAATCCAGGTCAGGGACTAGAAGGCTCAAGGGACTGAAATCATATTGTAGGGGAAAATCCTACAATGGCCCGTGGGGGATGCACTAGATGTGACCTAATAGAAATTAGAGATGGAAAAGGCCTATGAATCCAAACAGAGCCTTTCACCTCGATGTCATTGCTCTGAATCCCATTCGGGTCAGGACCAGACACATCACTGAACAAACAGGTGAAGGACACCTTCAGGGAGATGGTCATTCAGACCCATCTCCTGACAACAGGGCCAGATGAGAAGGATTAATCCAAATGACTGAGAACTAGGAGTCTGATCAGAAACTGGAGAGGTATGGCTTGATATCAAGTACAAAACAGCCTTCGGAAAGTCAGAGACGAAATACTGTGACCGAGAGGTGAAAGGGGTAATGAGGCACTAGTTCTAAGTTCTTGATCTATCCATACCCACCCACCCCACTCGCTCACTGGAAAAAAAATCAGTTACTGCTTACCAGCCAAAGTGATTCCAAGAAGACTGGCTAAAACTTAGCAGCAATCCACAGCCGAAGACGAAGCCGAGAAAACAGGCCCGGATGGCTATCTGAATGAGAAAGGGGTGGGAGGGGAGAAAGAGAGAGGGAAGGAAGGAAAAGAGGGGGAGAGGGAGACAGAGAGAGAGGGAAGAATGGAGGGAAGGAGGGGAAAGCAAGATAGACAGAGGGAAGGGAGAGAGAGGCTCTATCACCTCACAGTCCCCACAGGACTCTGCACCACAATGCAAAAACCTCCGAATGCTGACCCAGATGTGGCAATACCTTTTATATAGTCAGACATTTCAAAGGCAAGCTTTTTTCCCAGCCTCAATTCAGGATTTTGTAAAGGGGATTAGTGAATCTAATCTTTTGAGAGGACAGCCAAAGAACATGTACTTCCCCAAGGTTACCCCTAAAATATAGGGCAGAGCCCCAGAGGGCACAAGCCTCTGGGGCCAAGGCAGGGACTGGCCCTTTTAACTTGGCACAGGGCACCTTCAGTTACATAAAAGAAAAGTCACATGTTTGCACCCCACACACATCTGCCTCTGCTGCAGCTGCTGACAAGCACCAACTGCGAATAACACCCACTTCCCTGGCTAGGGAGGGTGTCAGGCCTTCCTCCAAAGACTTCCCCTGCACCCTCAGGGAAGCCAGCCACCAGACCTGAAAGTGGAATAGGAGACTTCAGGGAGCTCCCCCTCCTCCAATAACCATCATCCCATCCACTCCCATCAGAAATGCAGTCACAAGGTCCTGACCTGTTAACTGTTCCCAAAGAGGCCCTTCTCAAAGCCCCCCATCACTGCAGACTTCCCTAACTGCTGTCCCTCAAACCCACAAAGGCTCCTTACCCCCCAACCTTCCATCACTCTGAAATCCCCACTTTCTCCATTCCGCAGTCCCTGACTTTGAATTTATACCAATCGCCCTAATCCTTCCCCCATTCTGAACCCAACTACCCTATGTCCCTTACTATTCCCCTATCTCCTCCTCGACTCCACTCTGAAGGTCCCATCCTTCCCACCCCAAATAAAGCGGGCCTTTAGGACATCAGAAATTTCCCTCAGCCTTCATCCCTCCCCCCAATATCCCCAACTGCTCTGGCACTACTGCCCAGCCCCAGGCATCCCCAACAACCTCTTCCACCACACTTTGAAGGCTCTCAGGACCCCCTTGCCAATGGTTAGCTCCTGCTTTCCAGCCCTATCCCCTAATGACTGATTATGGGGCAGCCAGGGGTGCAGTGGTCAGAGCAGTGGGCCTCAAGTCAAGAAGATTCATCTTCCTGGGTTCAAAGCTATGTGATCCTAAGCAAGTCACTTTACCTCATTTGCCTCAATTTTCTCATCTATAAAATGAGCTGGAGAAGGAAACGGCAAACCACTTTGTCAAGAAAACCCCCAAATGGGGTCACAGAGTTAAACATGACTGAACAAGTGATTTCCACCACACAGCTCTAATGCTATATCCTTTTGTGCCCCCCCAAATTAGTCTTCACATACCCTACACACAGCCCTGTCTCCCCTAAGCTCCCTAATGCCCTATGTCCCCTACTAACTGGCACCATCATTCCAACACAGCCTATGGACCTCCCAGACCAATCACTCCTATATCCAGTACCCCACTCCTTCTAATTGTTCCATAGCCCCCACATAAACCAATGTCGTTACCCCTTTACTCTCCCTAATACTCATTTCTTCAGTCTCCCCAAATGCACCCCACCAACAAAACCCAATTGAATGGAGTCTGACATGAACTCCTTTCTGAGGGAGAGAGAATGCACTCTAGACTTTTCATCTTCCTCCATTCAGTCATTAATTCACCTAACCTATAATCCCTGGTTTCCCTTTATCCTGCTTAACAGCCTAATCCCTCCCTCCCGCCAAGGTATCCCCAGCCATACCCCACATTAACCAAAACTATCCCTAAGTATCTCCCAGTGATCTCCCCCCAAAAATCTTTCTCATAACTGAACCCCTGATCATTTCTATTACCTACTTTAACCACCCCCTAATTTAGCACTCCCCTCTAAAACTTAGCCAAATAACCCTGTCATTATAGTCCCCACTCCTATAATCCCCCATAAAAACTATTTCCTCTAACTATACATCTTCCCCTAATTGCAGCTCCTGATACTTTAGAACTAATCCCACTTCCAAACCTGTCACCCAAGCCTAACTGCCAGGCTCCATGACTGCCCACCCCTCCAAAACCCCTAGCTAACTAAACCCCAAAGCAATAATCCCTATACTCCCTAATCCCTAACTGAATTTAATAACCCCAATCTGTGGCCTCCACCTTAGAAACAGGAGTTTTCCATAATTATGGCCTTCTAAACAGTCCCCACCCATTATCCAACCTCCTCTAAACTCTTATTTCCTGTATCTCATGTCAGATTCCAGGGACCATCAAATCTTTACTTGCCCCCATAACCACCGGTCTCCCTAATAGCCCTTATAACCATACTTCCCACCACTACTCATACAGGAGTTTGATTTCCAACACCCCACATCCTTCCTACCTATCTGGTAACACTAGCAGCTCTTCAAAGATCCATGAGCCCTCCGACCTCTGCCCAAATGAAAGTTCCCCATTACCCACAAGAGCCCCATGGTCCATACCCTTTGGGGCTGGCTTCCTGGAACCCCCAAAACTACAGCTCCCCACAATTCACAAGGAACTGATCCAGATCAGCACCACCCCTTGTTCCTCAGTATGTACAGTTCCCCATAACTACCTTGTGGATCCCCCAAAATGTCAGCTCCCTACTACAAGGAATTAAACCAGGTTAAGTATCACCTGGTTTCATTCAGTGTGCTTTTCATTGCTACTTCCTAAAACCAACCCTCCCATCTTCAGGGCTAAAAAGGGAATGGCCCAAATAAACACCAGCCCAATGTTCCCCAGCTCTTCAGCAAATGACCCCCCCATAACTCCTCCAAAACTGCAGCTCCCCACTGTTCACAAGGAATTGATCCAATTAAGCCCCATATTCTTCCTGTTGACCTCAGTCCCTAAGAATGGGCAGGTTTCCATTACTGCTTCTCCTGAAGCACCCTCCCAATATCTACAAGGAACCAAACAAGGTAAGTATCACACAACCCCATAGGCCTAGAACCTCAGTACAAAGCAGAGCCCCCAAACAGCTCCCTGACTGTCCGGAAAACCCAAGTTCCCAAGAAGCTGACACAGGCAGCCCCTACACGTAGTTACCAGGGCTGCCCTTCACTGCTCCCTGGATTCCCCCAACCCCAGCTCACCAATGCTCCCAGACCTGACTCAAGGAAGCAGCTCCTTCAGCATCAGTTTCCCCATACCTGATTCCACTGCTCCTCCTCCTAGCGGCCCCCCATTAATGCCTTGGCTCCTCAAAACTGAGGCTCCCCATAGCTAGTGGGGAAGTGACCCAAATGAGCACCCCTGATCTCGCTGTTCCCCTTAACTGCCCCCAAACTGAGGCTCCTGGTAGCTAGCGGAGATATGACCCACGTGGGCACTCCTGCTCCTAGTGGCTCCCCTTAATGCCCATGGTTCCCCCAAACTGAAGCTACTTATAACTAATGAGATGACCCAGGTGAGCGCCCCTAATCCTATCGTTCCCCTTAACTCCCCCCAAACTGAGGCTCCTCGCAGCTGGCAGAAAAGTGACCCAGGTGGGCAGCCCCGGTTCCGGCGGTTCTCCTTAATGCCTTGGCTCCCCCAAACTGAGACTCCTCGTAGCTGGCGGGGAGGTGGGCACCCCTGGTCCCACTGCTCCCCTTAACTCCTCCCAAACTGAGGCTCCCCGCAGCTAGCAGGGAGGTGAGCCAGGTAGGCAACCGCGGCCCCGGCGGCTCCCCCCCGGCCGCGGCTCCTCGCAGCGGGGGGGGGCTCACCTGGTAGCGCGCCGGCGGGCGGTAGAGTAGCAG